>BQNB010015453.1:0-43735 GCA_026074375.1 Tanacetum coccineum
AGCGAACGCGTAAAACTCTAAAAATAAATAATGGAATTAATTAAAGTCGTAAATAACCTGAAAATGAGAAATGTTACACGTAACGCGCTAGTTACGAGTAGACTACATTTATTCAAATGCGTACTTATAAGATTAGTATAAGCTTATTTCAAATATTGCTACAAATGGAACCCTAAGTGAACACAATTCTAGTATCTGCCAGAAATTTTCAGCTGACTTCAGAGGCCTGAAACTCCTAGAAAGAGTCTTCCCCAATCTGAGCTCTAGTTGAAAAAGTTTTATCCGCGTGAGTTGTGAACCTGCAAAAAAATTTCAGCCTTCAGCTCCATACAGAACTTCGAGAAATCAATTTTTAGTACAGGTCACTCTAGCAGGTCCGAATTTAACTTTATGCCTTTAACTCTTACACCATTCCATTCCAAGCAATGGTTATAATAATTTGACTAAGCACACTTTACCTATCATCTAACTACTGTAATGTGCCCAAAGAATGGCAAAAACCAATATTAAAAACATATAAATGAAGCCAAAATAAAGGCAAACCCCAAAACTGAAAATAAATGCAAATACATACGAATCAATTCACAAAGGTCTAGGTTTTCATCGGCTTTACATACGAAACAAATAATACTTTAATATCATGAATAAACAAGGTGTTGGCTAAGTCCATAGCCAAACATGCATGTATTTTCTATGGAAACAAAATAAATGACAAGAAATAAATTGTTAGCCAACGAAATCGAAGAAATTAATTGACAAGAATTAAACCCCTGATTTGTACGTGTAACCTATGGCCATAGAATTATTAAACATCATTTTTAATACATTTTAATTATCATATAATATCATAAATAATTTCCTAAAGGGCTGTTTCAAAACCGATTCACAATCGTCCAAAAACACACGATTTAGGCCTTAGTACACGTACCCGATAAGTATACCAATATAAGTATGCGTAACCCGTGGCTATGAGGTCAAAAATCACATATTATAAGACCTTTTTAGGGTTGATTTTTACCAAAAAAATTAGCCCTAGGGGCTGTTTTAAAATGGTTTCACAAAACAACAAAAAACACGTGTTTTAGCCACAATTACGCATACCCGATAATCATATGACATCATATGATGGCTCTGATACCACTATAGGTGATTTTATAAATAAATAGCAATTAAATAATTAATAAACGCAGGGGATGATCACCTATCAACGGATCCATATAGGCATATGATTAACCAATAAGAAAACAAACAACGGTATACCTTTTTAGCGTGATACGGTAGACACGTAAGGAGATAATCACCACACGATCTATGATAGAAACCCAAGTGATCAAAGGTGATCACCTCTATGTAAAAACACACTACACTTCATCGTATACCACTGTGATGCTAGTCATATAGCCCGTAACCTTTCAACAAGCCTTACTCAAGATCCAAGGTTAATGATTAAAACTAAAAACCCTTGATAGGAAAATAGTTTGTGTCGTCACTTTTAGGAAGAGGAGAAAGAGGAGGAAAACTTGGTAAGTGGTAAATTGTATTCATCTTAAGATATGGCAAAATCAATTAATAGTTATCATAATACAAGTTACACTTGACCCCTTGAGATTTTCTCTTATCTTTCTTCACCCTTAGGCCGGCCTTATGGGTGCCCTAAATGGGCTTGCTCATTTGTTGGTCCAATCCAATAAACTAAGTACTAGCTTAGTAATTAGAAGCCCATTGTTGATCCCGAGTTACGAAGGTTATACATATACTAAAATACAAATGATACTAATAAATAAATGTACCCACTGTGTATATGTATGTAACTCCATAAGCTTGTATGTGTCTAGCTGTATAATTATTTATTATGGAACGAGCATACTCCAACAGACTATATAAATGTCTCCACTCCCAATCTAATTATATATATATATAAAATATATAATATATATATATATATATATATATAAAAAATATATATATATATATATTATATATATAACGCGTCCATAGAGTTTAGTTTTTCAAATTTCGAAATAGATAAGAAATTGGTTAACAAAGAAAGGCCACGTGAATATAGTATTGACGATACATGATGCAAGGGAAAAAAAGTAAACTTTTTTCTTGGCTAATTCTTTAACCAAAGTTTTGTGTGCTAAGGGGGTTTTAGGATTAGTTCTTTCTTAGTGCTTGTCTCCTCAATAAGCAATTTGAATATTAGAACACGCAGTATAAACCTGCTAAGAGGGTGTTTGGGATTCACTTCTTTTTTAGTGCTTGTCCGCTCAATAAGTAATTTGAATGTTAAAACACGCGGCACAAACTTAAAGGTTGTGTGTACCACCACGTTTGTGTATGTCATTCACGGCTTTCAGTGTGGTATTTTTAGAGTAAAAGCCTTTGTACCCTCCCAACGCAAAAAAACAAATGTACCATTATTAAGGTAAAAACTTACATAATAAGTTCAACATACTTTTTCATGTAGTGTTATATATCATACTGCATTTTACGCATCTCCATTTTAGAATATTCTCATGAGTTTAATATACGAATACGGCCAAAAAACACAGTGCTATGTATGTAACATGTCACAAACCTGATTGATACGACGATCCTAAATACTGTCAACTATCTTTGGTTTATCATGGCCCCTTCAAGAAGTACCAATAATTTTACCACAACGTTTGTGGATGTCAATCGCGTGTCAAAGTGATGGTATTTTTAGAGTAGAAGCCTCTGCACCCTCCCTACGCAAAAAGAAAAATGTACCATAATAAGGTAAAGAGTTACTTAATAACCTTTTTTAGTATTGACAAATGTACCGTATTAATGATTTCATATGATATACTTATAAAGAAGGTTATCGTGTCATATTCTGATTTAAGACTTGCTATCAAAGAATATAAACCGCAATTCATTGTCAATTTATGTGGAAGTTAACGATACAATTTCTTCTGTGTTTTTCCAAAGTCAAATCTAAGGCTTCATACCAACTATGAGTAAAAGAAGTTTATTATCATAACTACTTTTAAGTGCTTATTTAGTCTGATAAAATTCCAAACTGCTTACATGTGTTAAGAAAACACAATAATAATATACATACTTATATGTTATCCCAAACACCCTCTAAATCACACATATGCACACACACGCATACACACATACATCCATGACTGATATGCACGTCAAAGGCACCAAGTTTATCATAAAGAAGCTACTACTAACAACCTAAAGTGTCTATTAGTGTTTTGTACTCAATTAGTATATTAGGAAAGTGCATACCTTGTCCTGTAACCATTGCATGCAGAGGGCACCAAGTTTATCATAAAAGAACCCAACACCAAAATGACTTGCTAATAAAGGTACAATTCTATAATTGTTGGGTTCAGTTCTTGAGCCCTTCAGCCTCTCAGTAGATTTAAACATAAAATCCCCTAAGTATAGTCAAACTAAAGGATGTTTAGTTTGAGTCGCTGAAGAAAAGCTTCAGCTCCAGTTCTTCGGGTACTTAGAAGATCAAGTTCATCTTTACTTTAGTTTATGTGGCGGTACAGAAATTGAAGACAAGACCTTAGCAAGAGCTTCAGTTCAGCTTGGTTGACAATTCCAAGTTGAACGATGTCTATCTCCTTAACAGAAGATTGAAACAAAACGTTTCACTTCTAGAAGGTTTACAGGCGGGAAAAAGATTGCTTTATGTCAAAAGGAATAAAGCAATCTCCTTGGGAATGACTACTTCTAAAGTTAGTATAGAAGTACAACTTTCCTTAAAGGATTGTACCTGGTACCTTAGAGCATGTCTGCATTAAATGGTATCTCAACCACCCATTGGATGCATGACACGCGTACTAGGTTAACTTGTAAACCCTAATTCCTTTACCTATAAAAGGAAAGGGATATTGAGAGTAAATGTTATCTCTTCAAATTAATGTGAAACACATTAAAGAGTTCATTTATCTCTCAAACAAACAGAACAAAACTGCTAAAGTTGAAGCTTCAGTTTGAGTTAAGTTGTTTGTTTTCTTACTCTCATAACTTTTGTTAGAGATTAAGTTCAAAGGAGATAACACCCTAATTATCATTCAACCACCTTGCTATTCCGCAAGCAAGGTGTGTCATAGATTCTTTATTTGATTCTAATAAGAACCTATACGTTGAAAAGTTACTTTTGTGTGTTTTAAACTTGTTCTTTATATTGTTCATATATATCTGTTTAAAACTCACTTTGTTGCCATGGAATGTGATTAGTTTAACTCGATAAACCTTATATCACATTCAAGGGGACCAACAAGTGGTATCAGAGCAGTTTGATTTATAAACCTTTCAAAGTTTTTATAACTGCTCAAAAGATTTTTAAAATCAAGATCCATCTTAAGTGACAGTAGAAGTACCACAGACTCTTGAATATAGGGGTGGCCAGCTAAATGTCACTCCTGTACTAGAGGTGGAAAATTTCACCAACTAGAAAAAGAAGTTCATGTGCCACATCATTGGTATTGAACCTTAATTTGAAAACATCATCAAAAATGGTCTTTTTATCCCCTTGATAGCTGGTCAAAGGAAGCTAGAAGGAAAATAGACTGCAGATGAGAGAAAGGCTGCTAACTTAGATCAACGACTTAAAAGTCTCATCATGTATGTCCTTCCAGATGACCAAATGAATTCTGTCATAAACTACTTAACAGCTAAATCAACCTAGGATGACCTGATATTGTATCATGAGGGCCCCTCGGATGTGAAAAAAAGTAAGGTCATGGACCTAAAGTTGTGTTACAACACCTTCAAATTCAAAGAAGGTGAAATGCTGACACAAACATTCACCATATACAAAGCTTTGATGAATGAGTTAGTAAATGATGGCATCAAAATCTCAAATCTTGAAATAAATACTGGGTTTATAAATGGGTTACCAAATAAGTGGATAACCAAAGTCTTAGAAACACAAATCATGTGAAAGATTCTGAGCTTGCTTCTCTATTTGGTAAACACAAATATGAAGAAAACCTAATAGACAATATTTATGAGACTAAAAAGAAGAAATCTCTTGTCTCTGCAACATCTTTGTCAACTGCTTTCTTCTCTACCTCTATTGTCCAAGACTTTCAAGATAGTCCTGATGATGAAGAGGATACAAGAAACAGTCAGAAGTACTTAAATGACCTAGAAGAAGAATATCAAAAAAGAGCTCTTTTAACCAAGTCTAAAAGATTCTTCAAAAACAGTACTCACAGGTTCAGTAGTGCAAAAGCAACTTACCAAACTGAATGTCACAAATGTGGCAAGAAAGGTCACTTTACAAGAGACTGTTGGTCAAAAACTTCAATTCCTTCATATCAGTCACCCTTTCATCCAAAACCTCTCAGTTCTTCTCAGCACCAACCTGAACTAAGGCCTACCAAAGACTTTGAAGCCAAATACAACAAAGTCAAGGCTAAACTGGCTCTCCTAAGTTTAAGTGCTTCAGCTTCTAAAGCATCCATGGTTAAGAACAAAGGTCTCATTACTGAAGCCTATGAATGGGATGAAGAAGAAGTATCATCAGATGACAATGAGATGGTTAAAGTAAAGGTGCTCATGGCACTAGCTGAAGATAATGAGGCTGTCAGCAAAGAAGGTGCCAGGAATGGTGAATGGGTAAAGATTTCCATGAGAAAGTGTGACATCAGGAAGCCTATCTGGTACCTGGATAGTGGATACTCAAGGCATATGACTGGTGTCAAGAGTTACCTGCACAAATATGTGGAACAACCAGGACCTAAGGTGGTGTTTGGAGATGACTCTACATGTACAACTGAAGGTTATGACTATATCAAATGTAATGGTATATTTTTCACAAAGGTAGCATTTGTAAATGGTCTTAAGTACAATTTAATTAGCATCAGTCAACTCTGTGATGCTAAATATATTGTTCAGTTTGATGAGAAAAGAGGAACAATCTTCAACTCTAACAAGGAAATTGTTATGATTGCTCCTCGAGTAAGAGATGTATATGTTCTTGACATGACATCTTCTGCTCAAGAATCTTGTTTCTTTCGGATATGTAATATGGTGCCAATCACTAAGAGCGCGAGCGTTAATATATAATCTTCAGTATTTTAGTTATATCAAAGTTAAACCTAAATTAATCTAATTTATCAAGACCTAAGATTAGCACCTAAACTATTGATAAGGGGGTTTCCGTCCTTAGGAGATTTGCACGAGTGTTTTAGTTATCTATACCTAGAGGTTTTGATGACAAGTAAACGACAATAAACACACACAAGAAAGACTAACAAATGATAGACGAATGGTCAAGAACTATTGTAAGTAAAACCGTAATCAACCACGAATAATCCGATCAAACATAGGTTGTTTATTTAGTGCAATGAATGACTAATCTCGATGGGCCATAACATTACTAGACCTTAGGCGATACTTTCCTTCCTAAGTAGTGACCAAGAACAAACGCGAAACCCTGTTACATGCAAAAGCATCAATTATGTTGATTATAATCTATCTTAGGAATTAATAAAGGGTCTCTTACTAAACCCTAGCTTCATAGAGACTTTATTCGCTGACTTAACTGACTGCTAACGGCTCTTTATATACAGTAGTCCACTGTCTGAGCTCCCAACCAATGGAATAAGAACGCACTCATATGATAAACAAGTCGCCTATAGCTCAACTAAGCACACTAAACTAAAGTCAAGGATAGGATCAAAATTTTTTTATAAGAAATAGTGATGCCTATGTATTACTATATCAATAAATTTGAAATGTGGATAGCTATCATGACTCTTAGCCTATGCCCAAACAACAACCAAGTTGCAGCGCATTAAATATGTAGGACTAGACCCAGTTAAAAGATAGGTCGCATACTTAAGCACGTAAACATATATAAAATGAATAAACATAAACAAGCAATCAACGGATAAATTAAGCAAACAAGATAAACAAACAACATTAGATCTTCTTAAACATGCTATACCTAAAGTAATCAGCGATAGTCATTGTAAAAAATACACACGGTTTTGAAAATGAACGATTAAAAAAAAGAAACTTTAATCAACAATTGTTCGGATTGCGCGAAGAATACAAGAGTATTCCTATGATTTTTTATACTTGAGGCTCATTCTGACCTTCATAGGCCTCCTTTATTCCGTCTCACTCTATCGGTCACATGGTGTTTTTTAGAGGATCACTTCCATAAATAACCTAAAACTGAGTTTTGGTCGTTATTTTATAAGTGTCTGAAACTCGTCGATACACGGCGTATTGGGGAATTCTTGGAGTAAGGACCACGTTTGATATCTTCCAGAATATTCACCTTCTATATCTTGAATACGCGTGTAGGTGTCACCTGGAAACGGCTTATTTGGTCTTTATGTCTTCGTTGGTTAACTTGCGTAAGTTGGTAACACGGATACAACCGTATCTTGCTAGAAGGATATGGCGTTTGAGGGTAAAACTAGTTCCTTCTTTATCGTTGACCAAGATATTATATACTGCGAATTTTGATGTAATACGCCGTATGTTCCTTCAAAGACCAGGAATGGACATTTGATTCGTCAAGTCTTGGATAACGTCATATATATAGGTCTAGAATAATATGGCGTATTTGCTGTCAGATCAGTAGACTTTCTCGAACTCTTCGTTTATGCTCCAAAATGCGTGCCTTTTTGCATAACTTCACCAAGTACTCCATAATTACTGCAATTCTCAAATATAAACGATTAAGTAACAATTCTTTGCAATAATTATATTAAATAGGTTAATTACATGGGATAAATGATGCTATAAAATAGGCGTTATTTGATGTCATCAATATTGCTCCAAGAGTAAGAGAAGTTGTAATGATAGCTCCAAGAGTAAGAGATGTATATGTTCTTGACATGACATCCTCTGCTCAAGAATCTTGTTTCTTTGCCAAATCTTCTGAGAATCTCAACTGGATTTGGAATAAAAGACTTGCTTATCTAAACTTCAAAACAATCAACAGTCTGGCAAAACAAAATCTTGTTATTGGTTTTCCCTCACTTGTCTACTCAAAGGACAAACCATGTTCATCATGTGAAAAGGGAAAGCATCATAGGTCCAGCTTCAAAACAAAACAGACATTTTCTATCAAATAAATGTCTTCATCTTCTTCACATGGATTTATTTGGACTTGTAACTCCTAGGTCCATTAACCATGAAAAGTATACCCTTGTCATTGTTGATGAGTACTCAAGGTACACCTGGGTATACGTCTTAAAGAAGAAAAGTCAAGAACTTGAAACTATCATGTCTTTCATCAACATAGTTGAAAATCAAAATGACATCAAAGTCAAACAACTCAAAACTGACAATGGTACTGAATTCAGAATTAACATCCTTATCAACTTCTGTGATGAAAAATGAATTTCTTAAAAAATTCCTTCTCCCTACACACCTAAACAAAATGGTGTTGCTGAAAGAAAAAATAAAACCCTTATAGAAGCTGCAAGAACAATGCTTTCAGGATCTATCTTTTCAAAACAATACTGGAATGAAGCTATAGCCATTGCATGCTACACTCAAAATAGATCCACGATTTTTAAAAGACATCTCAAAATTCCTTATGAAATATTTTGTAAGAGAATCCTAAACACTGACTTTCTTCATGTTTTTAGATGTCCTGTTTTCATCCATAACCATAAAGATCATTTAGGAAAGTTTGATGAAAAAGCTGATGATGGTTACTTCCTTGGATACTCACTTGTTTCCAAAGCCTTTAGAGTCTTCCACACAAGAAGACAACAAACTAAAGAAACCTATCACATCACATTTGATGAAAGCCCTAATGTTATCAAATTCACGAAACCTTCAGTTGATAACATCGACATTGCTGAATCTGAAAGATATCCACCTAATGAATATCTTCACCCTTATGAGCCTTCTCAAAGGTATCAAACAAACATCAATGATGTGTCCTTCATAGAACCCTATGAAAGTCCTAAACCAGTTGTTCTTAAAACTAAAGTTTCATCTGACCAAAATGGTCAAGCTGATCAAAATGATCTCAATGATCAAAATGATCAAACTGCTCAAACTGATGAAATCTTAAATGATGATCAGTCTGAACACTCAAATCACATAAATGATGAACACATCATTGATAATCTCCCAAGTACTGAAGATATTCAGATCCCTAAACACTTGTTCTCTCCAAATGTATAGGATACTTCAGTATAGGATACAATTCCAATTCCAAATCCTTCTTTGTCCATTCCATCCATGACCTCTCCAGCTCCTCAAGACAGATGGTCTCAAGACAAACACATTGAGCTGGTCAATATCATAGGTGATCCAGGAGCTGAAATGCTCACTCGAGCCATGGCTAAAGAACTTAGTGCTGCTTCAGCTCATGAATGTCTCTTTGTAGATTTACTTTCTGAAGAAGAACCTAAAAAGGTCTCTGAAGCACTACAACCAATGTTTTGAAAGTCTCAAGGCGCACTAAGTCGCAAAAGGGGTCAAAGAGCCTTGAGTCGAGGCGCAAACCAAAGCGCGGGATTCATAAATATGAGGCGCACTAAATAAATTATGTTTTTTATATCACATGTGACAATTTTATGCAAGTTGGATAACACAAAATAACATTTGAGATACTTAATAGTTAATAAATCTAACAAAGCTCACATTTAAACCCAAAATATCAAGCAAGCACGTGGAGCAACGTATCAATATTCAAGGCATAATGCCACATTGTCATGATAATGTTTCATAAAGAAACTACTTAATGAAACAAGGTGAGAGATTTCAATCTAAGTCGTCAAATTCCCCCATCGTCATCATCATCTTCAAATGTGTATCCCTCCTCATTGTGATCAAATTCATATGTGTCAAATTAAAAAGAGTTTACATATGTGTCAAATTAAAAAAGAGAAGTAGAATGAAAAGGATTCAGACTGACTTGAACTCTTGAAGAAATGGATGAATATGAAGAAAAATGGAGGCAGATTATGTCATTGTATTATGTGTTTTATTAATTTTCTAAATTAGGGTTATTACTTATTAGATTAGATATAAGGCTAATGTGATGGTGTCTTAATATTTAGACAAAAAGACCTAAATACCATTACATCTTCTAGGCGCGATTAGTCCCAAGGCGCAAAATTCCAAGGCGCTGCGATTTTTGTAGGATTTATACATGTCGTGAGCCTCGATCTAAAAAAATTCCGAAGGCTAGAGCCTCGAGCGACTTAGGGACTAGGCGCGCCTTAGGCGCGATTTTTAAAACATTGACTATAGCATCCTGGATGGGTTGATGCCATGCAAGATGAACTAAACCAATTAGCCAGAAACAAAGTCTGGACATTAGTTCTTGCACCTTATGGTAAAACCATAATTGGCTCAAGATAGGTATTCAGGAACAAAAGAGATGAAACTGGAATTGTCATCAGAAACAAGGCAAGACTTGTAACTCAAGGCTACAATCAACAAGAAGGCATAGACTATGATGAAACCTTTGCTCCCGTTGCAAAACTTGAAGCAATCAAGATCTTTCTTTCCTTTGCCACTTACATGAACTTCATAGTATATCAAATGGATGTCAAAAGTGCATTCCTCAATGGTAAACTAAAAGAAGAAGTTTATGTCGAACAACCTCCATGTGAGAGCAGTGAGTTCCCCAACCATGTGTGCAAATTGGAGCAAATCCCATTAGGACGTAACAAGCTCCCAAGAGCATGGTATGAAACTCACTCAACTATCTTCACCTAAACACAGTTGTAAGAACGTCAAATAGACAACACTCTATTTGTCTACAAAACTTAAACTGATGTGATTTTGGTGCAAATCTATGTTGATGCATTATCTTTGGGTCCACCAGCACAAAATTGTGCAAACAGTTTGCTAAACTGATGACTCAAAGATACGAAATGAGCATGATGGTGTCCTCACCTATTTCCTTGGATTCATTAAACAATCTAAAAGAGGCATTTCAATCAACCAAGAAAAATATGTTAAGAATCTACTGAAAAAGTATGACATAAATGGTTCATCAGTGAAAACTCCAATGGTACCCCCTAACAAGTTAGGACATGATCTCAATGGCAAAGCTGTAAATGAGACTCAGTATAGAGGTATGATTGGATCACTAATGTACCTATCTGCAAGCAGACCTGACATTCAATTCTCAACTTGTCTCTGTGTAAGATATCAAGCAAATCCTAAAGAATCTCACCTTATTACTGTTAAGAGAATATTCAGGTACCTAAAAGGTACTCTCAGTCTAGGTCTTTGGTATCCAAAATGTTTATGTTTTAACCTAAAAGGATACTCAGACTCTGACTATGCTAGATGAAACATGGACAGGATAAGAACTTCTGGTGCTTGTCAGTTGTTAGGAGGCAAACTCGTGTGCTGGAGTGCTAAAAATCAGCAATCAGTAGCTATATCTTCTGCTGAAGCTGAATATGTACTGCTGCTAGATGTTGTTGCCAATATTCCTGATAAAGTTAACTCACTGACTCTGACATCATTTATGAGAAGGTACCAATATTTTGTGATAACATAAGTGCTATTGCAATATCAAACAATCCAGTTATGCAATCAAGAACAAAGCACATTGATATCAGATATCACTTTATCAGAGATCATATCATGAAAGGGTACATTGAATTACATTTTATTCCTACTCAATACCAACTTGTTGATATCTTTACCAAGCCTCTGAATGAACCAACGTTTCAAAAGATTGATTGTTGAAACTAAGGCATGCTGAACATTGATGATACAAAACCAAACCTTCAGTACTGAATGAAGAAAAACTGAAGGCTTCATCTTTTTTACTAAAACTGAACATAAAATTTTAACTCGTGTTAATTCAGTTCTGATTATTAACCTAATATCTTGCTGAGTAAAGAACTGAGCAATCACAGTGTTCCTCCATTCATGAATTTACTGAAGCATGAGTGTTTTTGTCGCCTTCGCTGAAGTAGTGGTATTTGTAAACACCAAGAACTGAAAAATGATTTATATCCTTCAGTTCAGTTTTAACACATTTCACCAAATCTTAATATTCAGCTCACTCGAGTGAAGTAACTAAGCAATCATATATGTCTCATTCATGGATTTGACTGAGCATGTGTGATTTTGTTGCCTTCGCTGGAGTAGTGGTGTTGATAAAGACTAACAAATGTGTACTCCCATTTTGATCTAACTCTTCAACTTTCTCGAGTGAAGTAACTGAGCAATCACATATGTCTCAACGAATGTATTTGTAATGAGCATGTTTTGGTTTTGTCGCCTTCGCTGGAGTATAGGTATTGAGAAAGATTATCAATAACTTTCCAGCATAACATAACACCAAAACCCGAACCTAGTTTCAGCTCAGGAATTATCAATCACAAGGTCCAGTTATAAAAACAAATTGGGATTTTCAAAATAATATAATTTTCTCTAAATTACTTTCTTAAAAAGGAATTATCTACTTTTAATCTTATTAAGAAAGACAACCAATTGACAACATGACCCTCACCCTCTCATCACCTACATTAACATTGAAAACATACGGCTATTTCACTGTTTCTAGGTGTCAGAAAGCACTTTCCGCCTAACTTTCAATAATTGCAAATTTTAATAATCGTGCAAATATAACCCTAAAAACCACTCAAAATTCTTATATCTTTCACAAGAAATACAATTTTTTGAATAGTTTTTCACAACTCACTAAAACCATCACTTTTTCACAAACCCTCATTACAAACACCTCATCAAAACACACACACAAACCTCTCAAACCAGATCAAACCTTTAAAACCCTAGAAAACAAAATGGCATAATCATCATCACAAAACCCCTCATCTCCAAACATAACTCCAAAGGAAGAACCTGAGACCCAAGAAAGACCTAAAATCCCAAATCCTTTCTTACCTGCATATCATTTCATTCCCACTCAATATCAACTTGCTAATATCTTCACCAAGCCTCTAGATGAGCCAACTTTCAAAAGATTGATTGTTGAACTAAGTATGCTGAACATTGATTCAAAAACTGAACCGTCAGTACTTGCTGAAGAAAACTAAAGGTTTAGTGATTTCATGCAAAACTAAACAACCTTTCATATGTTAAAATGTCAGTTCAGCTTTTGTATGTTACCTTTAGCTTGCTTAAGTGCAGTAACTGAGCAATCATACATGTCTTATTCATGGATTTGCATGAGCATGTATGGTTTTGTCACCTTCGCTGGAGCAATGATATTGGTCACATCCAGAACTGGACAAAACTGCTTTGTTTTCTTTAGTTTAGTTTACAAAAATTTTTGATCTAACTCTTCACCTTTCTCGAGTGAAGTAACTAGGCAATTACATATGTCTCATTCATGTATTTTCATGAGCATTTGTTGTTTTGTCGCCTTTGTTGGAGCACTGGTGTAGATGAAGATTACAATAATCAATTCAGCATAACATAACATGAAACCTGAACCTAGTTCAGTCTTTAAACATCAATCACAAGGTCAGTTTTAAAAGTAAATGTGATTTTCAAAATTAATATAATTTTATCAAAATAAATTCCTTCCTAAAGAAGTTGTTTGATTTAAATATATTAAAAGAGGATATCAAAAAGTTAGAATGACCTCACCATCTTTCTCTCACCTACTTTTATAGTTGAATAGACGGTTGTTCACTGTTCTAGGTGTCAACGGCATGTTGTGTTGACTTTCATTAAATACAAAGTTTAGCACACATGTTGAAAAAAACCCTAAACATTCCCCATAACTTTATAACCTCAAATGACAGTTGCAAATTCTCAAAGAAAAAGTTGTAACTTCATCAATCATATAAATCTCACCAAACCAATCCCAAGCTCCAACAACCTCCTCAAAACTAAGATAAAGGTTCCCCAAGGCAAAAAGTCTAGAGCTAGAAGTGGGCTCAGAAGAAAACAATCTTCAAAACACACATCTAAGTCCAAGACTGAGGCATCCAAATCCAAAACTGGCCAATCAGATAAAGACACTCAGTCCAGTTCGGCCAAGGACAAAAGCCCAAGCCATCTTTCCCCTTCCACACCAGTAGTTGGTGAAATGCGTAAAGAGGCACAGTAAGCAGCTGGTGGCCCAACATCTTTAGGGGCCACCAGTGAAGAAGGAGCCCACTCTCAGCTTAGTAGTGGTATGTCAGCATTTATTATTATGAACCTATTTATTCAGCTTTTTTCACTATCACTCTGAGTCTGCATCAGGATGTGATGCTTTAGCAAATTTCACAACTAAAGCTGATCCTAGAATATCTGCTCCTAATGACTTCATACCTGAACAACAGGGTATGGATGAAGGAACCTAAAACTATTCACTTAATCACATATTTGCAAGGACTAATCCAAGTGTTCTTGTAGATCAAACCAAATCTGCTGGAGATGGGTTGAAAACTGCCCACACTGACTTAGGTACCAATAAGGAGTCAAGATCTGATGAAATTTCAAAGAAAATAAAGCTAGAAGATCTATCAAATCTTATGCAAGATACAAGATCATCTTTCTTGACTCCTGACTCCCCACGGGATGAGCCAACCATTATTTTAGATGAGAGTGAAGAGGAGGAAACTGAAAGATATGAAGACACTCATACCACCTCTCATGATGGACCTGAAGACACTTCAATTCCACATCCTCCATCTCCTAAATCAGTTCAAATTCAAGAGTTGATGGCTCGGGTTCAATTACTTCAGTCTCAGAAGAACGAGCTGGAGCAACAAAAAGCAAAGGCTGAAGCAGAAGTTGCTTCCCTAAAAGCTTGGCCCTTATATCTAGATATCAACCAGCTTACTGAACTTCTGATAACCTCTCTGAAACCTGAACTTACCAATCTCTTAGCCTCACATGACTTTGACAGCTGCTTACCAACCAAACTGAAAGAACTCCCTTAAAAATCAATGAATTATCTGGAGACGTTAAAGAGCTAAAGAAGCATGTTTGAGACATGGAAATTGACTACCTGGGGACTTAAAAGAGATCCCAAAGAAACTGGAGACTTTCACTTCCACCATCTCTAGTCTTACCTCCTAGGTTGTTGAACTAAAGACTATCCAATGGGAACTTCTAGCAGAGTTTCTTGTTTTTCCAAATCAAATTTCTTCAGTTCAAGAAAAGCTAAAGATATGGATGCGCTTCCATGTATATTAAACAAGGTCATTGTCACCTTGAACAGGTTTTCAAGCCTTATAAATCAATCTTCCCAAAAGGCTAAAGACAAAGGTGTTCTTTTAGCAGGCAAATCTAATGCTTCACCCGCTAAGGGGGAGAAGAACACATATTCAGCTACAAAGGAAGAAAACCTAAAGAATGATTTGGTTAATCTTATGGGAATTGATGTGATGGAAGAGTACCATAAAAAGAAGTTATTGTATGATAAATACTGTGACAAGATGCTGAAAAGAAGAAAAAGCCCTAAGATCACAAATTGTGATGTTCTTACCAAAAAAGGCCCTATCACACTGAAAGTATATAGAGAAGATGGGACTGATGAAGTCGTCTCAAATTTCAAGGTCAGTGATCTACATCTAGCTAAATGGAGAGAGGTAGTACAAGCTTGTCCTGATAGGAAAGAAAAAGGATGAAAGACCATCTATGGATTGATAAAGACAATAATGGAATACCTTAATCAAACAGAAAAAGAACTAAAGATTGACTTCAGCAAACCCCTCAAAGAACAAGATCCTCTGAATGAGCTAAATGATTTAGCTAACAAGAAAATAAAAAGAACTGATGACTTAAAAGACCACTCCAGGTCAACCAAGAAACACAAGTCATCAGTTCAGCATAAAGAAGAGGTTCATTAAGCAGCAAGAACATTAAATGTTGTAATCTTTTGTATTAGCTTTATCTTTTGTATTTGTAATGTAATGAAAGTTAATAGAAATGGTTATCAGTTATGTTGTTCAATTTATATCAGTTGTGTAAGAAGAAGTTGTTTTGCTCACTTACAACTGATTTTAACTTAGGCTATTTGTATATTCAAATAGGGGGAGATTGTTGGGTTCAGTTCCTGAGCCCTTCAGCCTCTCAGTAGATTTAAACATAAAATCCCCTAAGTATAGTCAAACTGAAGGATGTTTAATTTGAGTCGCTAAAAAAAAGCTTCAGCTCCAGTTCTTCGGGTACTTAGAAAATCAAGATCATCTTCATTTTATTTTATGTGGCGGTACAAAAACTGAAGACAAGACCTTAGCAAGAGCTTCAGTTCAGCTTGGTTGACAATTCCAAGCTGAACGATGTCTATCTCCTTAACAGAAGATTGAAACAAAATGTTTCACTTCTAGAAGGTTTACAAGGCGGGAAAAAGATTGCTTTATGTCAAAAGGAATAAAGCAATCTCCTTAGGAAATGTTACATATAAAGTTGGTATAGAAGTACAACAAATTTCCTCAAAAGACTGTACTTGGTACTAGAAAGCAAACATACATTAAATGGTAGCTCAACTACCCATTTAATGCTTGCCACGTAGACTAGGTTAAACTTGTAAACCCTAATCCTTTTGCCTATAAAAGGAAAGGGATTCCCAGAGTAAATGTTATCTCTTCTAATTAATGTGATACACATTGAAGAGTTCATTTATCTCTCAAACAAACTGAACGGTACTACTGAAGCTGAAGCCTTCCGTTTTAGTCATAAGTATATTATTTTCTTACTCTCTTAACTTTGGTTAGAGTTTAAGTTTGAAGGAGATAACACCCCAATTGTCATTAAACCACCTTTGCTTTCGCAGGGCCCAAAATGTGCGCCATAGATTCTTTATTGATTTCTAATTAAGAACCTATACATGAAAAAGTAACTTTTGTATGTTTAAACTTTTCTCTAATTCTACATAATATCTGTTTAAAACTCACTTCATTGTCAACTTATAGGTATTGGAAATCTAACACAATTAGATGACTAGTGGATAGCCAAGTTTCAAGAGTGAGAAAGTGAGAAGAACTTTCTAGAGAAGAAAATGAACTGTTTAATGTAAATTAACCTAACCACCTCTTCCATTGCATGGAAGAGGCCTTATAAAGTGACAACAAAACCAACCTAAGGCCTTGTAGTGGGCGTTACATGTTGGGTTTAATTACCGCCCATTACCGAATTGTTATACATAATTACTTAACTACGAGCACAATAAACATTGAAATACACGGGTGACCGAGTCTTTTTCTAATATCTAAAAGTCTCCTCCTAAGGGAGGTCACCCCATAAAATACTAAATTAAGCTCAGCAATCTTGATCTTGTGTTCAGCTTATAGTCTTTGATTCTTCATGCATTGATCTCTTTGTCCATAATGTAGTGATCTTTGAACTTAGTTCCTTTAACTTGTGTGATCTTTGAGCTTTCTTTGAGAACATCAACCATATAAATATCTTATCATCCGTGTTTGTTGTATTGCCTCCCTGTATTGTTGTGACCTTCAAACCAGCATGCTCACACTTTTCTGGATTATGATAGCACGCATCAGAGTTGCGGAAAGTATGTTGTAGGTCTTTCAGTTATCATGATGTCTTTGATTAGGAATATTAAGTGTGAGCATGGGGTTGTGAATTGACATGTCTCTTGCCAGCAGCTGCTACCGTCGGGGATTCCTGCAAGTATATGTTAGTAATAAACAAACGAAAGTGTCTTTGTTCACTTTCGTTGAATAAGGTTGCAAGAACCACGGTTCCCTGTTAATCAGTATAAATACTGCCTGTGATCAGGTAGAATTCCGAAGAATCTCCTTGACAGGGTTTCGCAGCTGCCTAAACCAACCCCCCCCCTCTTCACAATCTGAGCATCTCAAAGTAGACAAAGCACGGAGTGAGTGAACCAGTGAATTAAAAACCCACTGATTAATGAGAAATTGATTTGAAAGTCAGTCGCGTGTCACTCAGAAAAGAGTTTTTATGACACACGAAGGTTTTATAATCATAAAATCAAATTTCATTAGAAACACATTTGTTTTGAAAGATATACACAGTCAATGTGCTCGAAAATCAGTAGTTGAGCACATCAAAAGGTTTTCCAAAAACTATTCCATCAATTTCACTCCTGGAACAAGGTTTGATTCATAAAAGAATCGCACCATCGTTGCTTCCATTTGTTCAAGTTTGATTAATAATGGATCTCACATGTCACCTATCCAAGAGCTTGTTAGATGTTGTGACTCTTAGAAGGTTTCCAATCTTTCATTGTGAGTACTTCGTAACACTCGTAAGTCTGGCAATATCACTAGGATAATGCGTAGGACTCTTAAGATCTTACTTGTTATGACAGTGTGTGATGAGCAAGCATAGTTTGAATTAGTGTCCTCATGAGATTTTAAGCTTATCTCATGCTCTAGACTTTATAGTGCACTTTTAGTTTGTTAGTATTCCTAAGGCTAGAGCAGACTTCCACCTTTTCGAAATATCGTCTAACACGAAGTGAGAGAAGATTGATAGAAATGGGTTGATCTCTAATGAGAAATGTAAACAAGATCCTTTGAGGGATCTTGAGTGCTAGGAAGGGTTTTTGTGCAACTATCACTGGGTCCATGATACTTAATCTTCAATTCCAGTGATCAAACCATGATATTCAGACCAGCATATTAAGTGACCCGGATTTCTGCCTAATTTTTAAGAGGAACTTTCTTTTTCACCCTTTATCTTAACATTTATTTTTCATTCTTCAACCCCTTCAGTGCTTACCGAGACTTCATTACTAGTACCTTGTTGGGGATGTTCCAGTACTAGCTCCATCTTAGTCCGCACTATTCCCTTATTCTCACATTACTCCTTTTGTAATCATACCTAAGGACTTCTACACTAACTAGTGGATTGTCCCTGGGTAGATCCCTCCGGCTCTGGCGGGATCATGGGAACATGTACCTAACCATACCATCCTTATAACTCCGATAAAGTAAGTACAGGGTCAGTCTTTTGGTACAGTTCACTTTGCCATAAAACCAGTTGAAAAATCAACCAAGGTACTTGTGATATAGATATCAAAGCCATTGTACCTTGATTGTTTTGATTATTTAGAAACGCTCCCCCTCAACAAGTGCGTCGATATTTGAAATTGTTTGGCACATGGAGGGATGAGTATCTGTTTGAGTCTTAATAAATCACATTATTATCAGATTTAATATTTAAATCACTTTCTCTCCCCTAATCAAAAATTTCAAACCCTTTGAGATTTAAGATCTTAATTGATTTAAATATGTTAGAGAAATATGGGAGAAAATGTGGTCTGATTAAATACAAGCCGATATTAGAACCTATATATATATATATATATATATATATATATATATATATATATATATATATATTATATATATATACATATTAAATAACTATATAATATCAAAAATATATGCTCCCGTCTTTTAGTGAGCGAGCCTGTTAGTGTCAGTTATGATGAGTTTATAAATAATTTGGAGTTTAACGGGAAACTCATAAAAAATTCATAAACTGACACATAACACTGATTACCACACTACTATATAATGTACAAAGTTTATAATATAATACACATGATATTGACATTTTAACTGAAATGACGATATCATTCCGTTCTCCGAAGAAGCCTGTAGTCAATATCACGAACACGTCCACCAACAAAGCATTCCAGGTTTCGGTAGATCCGTCTTGTCTTCAGTCGCCTTTCAATAGCCATTATGAACTCTTTGCTCCTTGTCACGTCCTTTTGAGTCCAGAATCACGTATTCATACCCGGATTGAGTCGCTTGACCTTGAATTCCTTGACTCTGTAATCCAGTGCTTCCGATAAAAAAAAAAAAAAAAAAAAGGGGGGGGGGGGGGGGGGGGGGGGGGGGGGGGGGGGGGGGGGGGGGAAAATACGTGTCCAACATTGCCAACACTGACTTTGTATATCTCATTGAACCTCATGATCTTTCGGTCATTGTTGTCTACCGGGAACACTACTGCTCGAGGAGACTCAATGATGGTATAATCATGCTTGAACTCGTAGCCTGTAGCATCCCATCCTGGTTTAGTGAGATTCAACTGTGACTGGTAGCTTTCAATGCCGAGTTGAAAGTCTTCAACCCGCTGTCGAATCACTAAGTTTCGGGTCCATAGCTTGACAGCAGTAGATAGCATCCGTTTGTCTGAACTAGGAAGATGATCGAGATGACCTTGCAGAAGGAGCAGATTCAGGTCTTCAAAGTCACTGGGATACATGTTCTTGAAATCTTTTTCAGCAATCGTGTGTTCTTGGAAGTCAGCTCTTCGGAGGACAATTTCGCTTAAGTAGTCATACCCGTATCTTGAGTATGCTTTGATTCTGACGACACTGAGAATCCGCATGTGTGTTCTGACTTCTTTACAATGCAACGGAGAATCATGTCTGTCAATATAGAACTTCTGTCGAATAAACAACCAGTGAGAGATGCCATATTTGGCACTTATGTCATAGGTACACACATCATCAATCTACATTTGCTCCAGCACTAGCAATTCAAGACCAAAGTCATGATAACTAACAGCCTTCATCTTGGAAATCGATAGTGCGGGACTGCTGCCCTTGCTACCATATCTCAAATACTCCAAGTCTTTATTGAAGAAGAATTGTGTTTGAATAGTAACATGACCTGGAGGACCATCGAGAGGCAGTGGTCGGTTGACATCGACTCTGACTTGATCTCCTTCTGGATTCGTCCAGTCAACCTGATCTGTGAGCATATTGTGACACTCCTCCATCTGGAACTGAAGGTGAATGACATCTGGGTAGAAAGCTTTAACAACTTCATATGCCTGCCCTTCGAAGTCTGCTTGTGTAAGCACGATTTTATTCACTTTTTGGCAGTACCAGTTCATGAAGGTTGTCATGTCTCTAATCTTTGCAAGCAACGAGTTCTCAGCTGGGGGCTCATAGGTTGACACCAATGCAGAATCCCAGTTGTTCTCAACATCTGACACATTGGAAGACATAATGGTCCAAGCAGATTCAGGAGTAGCTGGTCTATCTTCTTCAAGAAGTGGTTTCCACGAGTGTTTTCTCAAATTATCTTTTGGTGGGTGATCATTCCTGAAGTCATCATCTCATATCATGTACCCTGTTCTAAAAAAAAAAAAAAAAAGAATGGAATCATCTTGCATCAGATCATCTGAAGGAGATGTTTCTTGAGTAGCCGTAAAACCAGTTAACTTGTATCTCGTGTCAGATGTAGTCCAAGCCATGGATTGATGTGTGGAGGCCACAGTCTTGGACGAGCTTGGAGCCTTACTGCCTTGTTGCTGAGCTGATCCTGATGTACCAGTAGATAGAGGAGGAGGAGGAGGCAGAGGCAACTAAGAAGATCCTGATGCTCCTGAAGTACCTGGAGCACCCGATGCGCCTGCTGGAGGAGGTGGAAGAGGTGGCTGAGAATGTGGAGACCCAAGAGGAGTTCTTGGTGAATCACGTCTCTTTATTTTCTTCTTGCGGGCTTCGTCCAAATCTGCTAGGAGTTGATTTGAGTAATCACACTCCAATGACTTTTGCAGCGCGTCATACAAATTCTTGTGATCTTCATGAGCTTTACAAGATTTGTCTTTAAACATTCTTTATTGGAGGATCTCCTTTATATCTACGACAGGCAGATCATGGAAGTGAACTCGAAGTGGGGCTTGCATTGCCCAATCAACAGCATCGGTAACAATCTCATCAACTGCTTTGCTCACCTGCTGGGGAATATTTAGATTTTCCAATTTGTACAGCCGGGACCCATGTTTGTCCAACCTTTCCTCTAGTGCTAAGTTGCTTTGAACCAAATCCGCCATATGTTGTTCAAGCTCACCTATGCGACGTACTAGGACGATCTGTGGTGCTTTGTTGTGGTTGAGGTGTGGTGGAGAATAGATGTTTTGTTGGTTGTGGTTGAAAGTGATTATGGCAGTTGAAGGTGAAGTGGTGCATGAATCGTTGTGGAGACTGGGTGTGACACAGTGAGATCAATAACTGGAGAGGTCATTAGAGGAACTGATGAGGTGTCCTGATGAATAGGAACCGTGACCATTGACTAGACCTCTGATTTAATATTGGTTTTCTCAGGTTCTTCTTCATGTGGCTTCTCTACGAAGAACTGATTGGTGAAGCTGAGTTCCTTGTTAAGATTTTGTAAAGAAGACAGGGTTCCAGTGGAGCTTGCAGGTTCTTCGATAATCACTTGATCTTCAGTTGGGAGTTTAAGGTTCTCCTGAACATTTAGATAAGCAGTTGTGGTAAACTCTTCATCTATTTGCTTAGGGTTTTGTTGAGTTGAAGCATCAGTGGCCTCTGAGTCCATGTGTTCAAGGTTTGGTCCAACATGAACCACATGACTTGATTGAGGTTGAGACTCTGCAGCATCACCAGGGTTTGATCCAGCCCGGCCTTCATCTTGTTCAACAGGGTTTGGTCCAGCCTGGCCTTCAGCTTGTTCACTAGGGTTTGGTCCAGCCTGGCCTTCATCTTGATCTCTAGCATGGATCTGAGGCGCTTCCTCATCAGATTCTGTTTCACTATCAGTCAGAGCTAGTTTTACATCTAAGGAAGGAGATTCAGCATGTCTAGAGGATTCATTGGGCATAGGAGTGCGCCTCTGAAAGATAAATTGATCTGCAAGGCTCTTCTGCTTTGGAGTGTGAAGGGTGAGTAGATCGTGAGCAGCTTGTTCATCAACGACTTTCTATTTTCCCTTTCCTTATACATCTGGTAGCGGTTGAATTCTCCCAGAGTCAGTTTCCCTAATTACCACCTGACGAGCCGGTCCCTGAGTTTGTTCCCCTTGATCCTTTAGGCTTAGCTCTAGAGCCCGTTGAAGGTCTGCCTCTTCATCATCATGGGCGGGTTCCTTTTCTGGAACACCTTCATCAACAAACTCCATCTACCAATTGTAGAGAGCTCTTTGGCTTGCGTTACTTAGTCACCTTACCCGCTTAGCTGTTTGGCGGGGGATGGTGCAATCAAGATTCTCCTGACCAGTTCACGCTGTTAACCTTGGTCTTTCTAGGAGGGGTTCAGTTTAAACCGTGTTGGTTTGGGTGTTTACATGAATGGTCTTGTGAGCCTTGTCACTAGCGGGTTTTTGTGACCTTCCTGCCTTGGTTTATAACCTTGGTATCCCCACCCCCGCACCCCCCCCCCCTTTGGAGACTTAGATGCCTCCTTCATTTCCATGCCATGTTCTCATCCAATGGTTTTTTATAGCTTGGCAACATCTCCAGGTATTCATCTAGTAGGTGCTCCTTTAATATCATAAGTGAAAGAGCATCATGTTTTGGCATACCAAATGTTTCCCTACCACCTTTCCAACAAACCTGAAGGTGTTAAAACATTTTCATCATGTGGAGTAGTAAGAGCAACCATCTTGGTGTATTTTGTTGTTGGTTTTCAGGTGATGGATGATAAGTTTTGGTGAACCTAACGCTTGGGATAAGCATATGAATGGTCTTCTTCTTTCCGCGTGAATCCGTAGTTAGATTCTTCTTGTTAGTGAGAAAGGTTTGTATGGATTGAACAAACTCTTACCAAAACCTTTCAGCATAGTCAATGTTGGAGCAGGTTTGTATGGATTGAACAAACTCTTACCAAAACCTTTCAGCATAGTCAATGTTGGAGCGATGAATGATACCTCAAAGGATCTGAAGCACATGATGTCTTGGCCTGTCATATCCAGCAGTTTTACCTGTAAGGCACATGTTGATCATGGACAGGACGGCTCTCCATGGTTGATAAAGAGCATTAACAGACATAGCAGACACGTTCCTGAGTGTATAGGGGTATCCCAGAGTGTTGACATATTCGATGACTGTATCACTCGAAGGTGGAGCCACAAAAGGGTTGTTATCATTGGTTAGAGTGATGTCAAGTGCATCTCTGAGAAGATCTTTGTGAAGATTGAACCATTGCTCATCCAACTGACAGCTGTATAACCCAGTAGATGAGTTAAAACACATGGTGTCCCAAAACTGCTAAATGTAGATAGCAGGAATCGTAGAAGATGCCATGAAGGCCCTGAAGAAATTGGTGTTTTTCAGTAAGGCCACAACAATCAGGAAGATAGGATTCCTTTGAGACTTCTGTACATTGAGTACGCAGTTACTCTTGCCGATGGGCATCCATTTGCTTAACGGCAAAATTTGATCATCTGTTCTGGTTGGTGGTGCGATAGCAGGAGCTTGTTCAGTGGAGAATCATCCGCAGGAATGTTCATGTCAGCCATAGTATCTGTACAAGTAGATTAACAGCAAGACATACATACAATATAATGTTTTATTGGAGACAATTTCATAAAGGTAAGTCAACCTTGGAAAGAGTTGACCCAAATATATATGACAAATTACATAACTCTTTATGTAGACAACTCCGCTAAAATATAATATACAGTACATATCTCTCTACCAAAATAGAAAATTTGAAACAGAGGGTTAAATATTATAATAAAATAAAATATTCTTTAACTCGCTAAGGGGTAGCGAGTTGCCTGCACACAATTAAATAAGAGAGGAAATTCAACTCGCTCATGACAACTCGCTAATGACAACTCGCTATGAATATTCTTATTAAAATACTTAACTCGCTATTAAATTTAGAAAATTTGAAATAGCGAATTGATTATTATAATAAAAATAAAACTCTTCCTTAACTCGCTACTGGTTAGCGAGTTTCCTGTTCATGATAAAATAATAAAATAATATCGAACTCGCTAGAGTCAAAGCACAACACGCTAACATGCAAAGCTATCAACTCGCTACTATGAATCATCACCCAACTCGCTATTTAGCATTATCACCCAACTCGCTACCAAGCACACAGCTAACACGCTAATTCCTATGATCACTTATATGAGCAAACAAGATCCAAGAAACACATGTTTTATGCTTAGACCACATCATCAAACATTTCCAACTTTCATAAACAATAAACAACAGCAAACACTAAATTTTGACCATAAAAAGTCAACCTTAGCCACGAAAATCAACAAGACTACAATATGATGAAAGGGAATGCAATATAGAGAATTTAGTGTGATTAAGGCAACCATGTTTTAGATTTAAGATGATTACAATATAGAGAACAAAAAACAATAGGTACCTTAGCAATAATAGCCACAGAAATCACAAATCAACCAAAGATCAAGCTTAGCGAGTTGCGAGAGTGGGTTTTTGAGAGAGAAGTTTGACAAGAAAAGTTGAATGTTTGACCAACCTTAAGTCGCTAAACCTATTTATATTATTAATAGTTTCACAAGTTGGCAGATTTGGTCCCTTGAGTTCCTAATTCCTTCTCTTTTAGGTTAAGAGCATTAATAAAGTTGGAACAAGTTTCAAAAATGGCACAAATGGTCCTTATAGTTATACAAGCCTATGAAACATTTAGCAAATTGCACATAAGTTCCTAAACTCACAAATTATTGACAAATTTAGCCTTTTGAGTTAAAATAAATTTAACTCCTCTTCAAATTGTAACACCGTTAAATACAAAAACCTTTTATCAATTAATTATTTGATGAATTAAAAAAATGCCCGTTAGATGTCATAAATTTAAAAACACTCTCCCCCTCAGTCAATGACCCGTTTTCTATTGAAAGAGCTGTAATTGTTTATTGAGTGTCAAATTAAAAAAAAATCAAGTCTAATTAATTTTCAAACAACACTTTTCCACCGTGGGTAACACAAATAATTTTCTAAAGAATCATAGACGAAAAATCATTTGGTTAAAGAAAGAAGACTTCTCTTCTATATCAAGAAATAATGCACTAAAACGTACATTAGGTCGGAATTGCATGGATATCAAGTAACCCATGTCCGAGAGAAATTAATCACCCGTTGTCAGTAACAACTGTCTTTTTGGCGACATGCTTTCCTCAATGTGAAAAACGGGTTGCAGTCTGAAATAACTGCAAGCCATTAAGACATGTTTTGAAAAGTTTGAACTTCTGTTCGAGCTTCATTTAAAGACCCGTGTCATTATTGAATGATATTTCTAGGTCCGTAAATGTTATCGATAAACGGAAGACATGTCTTTAAACTATTTTTGGTATTTTCTATTTTCTGATTTTTATGGTTTTTGTAGGTTTTATATTTTTGTATTTTGATTTTGTGTTTAAGTATGTACATATATACATAGGATATATGAAGACCATCCTTTACTCCTCTTCTCCTTCCTGAAGACGTTTAAGGGTTTTCGGAGACATACTCTTCATACCAAGACGCGGGAGTAGAAATTCAAACCGCTCTCTTGGTAATGCCTTGGTGAATATGTCCGCAAGCTGATAATCCGTCGTCACGAAGTACAATTCAACCACGCCCTTCTCAACTTGCTCTCGAATAAAATGGTGTCGTATGTCAATGTGCTTGGACCGGGAGTGCTGGACATTATTGCAGCAGAGAGCAATGGCACTGCGATTATCACAATACAGGGGAATTTTATTGAAGGCAAAGCCGTAGTCTGAAAGTTGTGACCTCATCCAAAGTATCTGAGCACAACATCCAGACATGGCAATGTATTCAGCCTCTGTGGTTGAAATCGCAGTGCTATTCTGTTTCTTTGATGACCAGCTGACTAATTTATCCCCAAGGAACTGAGCACTTCCTGATGTACTTCTTCATGTGTCTTGAAAGCATGGCAATATTGGGGGGGTCCGCATCTGCATAGGCCTTATGCCATAGCAGTGTCTTTCGAATACCAAAGACCCCAATTAATGGTTCCTCTGAGATACCAAAATACCTGTTTAAGTGCTTCAAGGTACTTTTTGGTAGGCGAAGCCTGATACCTAGCACACATGCATACAGCGAATACAAGGTCGGGTCTACTGGCAGTGAGATACACAGGGAGCCGACCATACTACGAAATTGAGTCTGGTCAACTGGAATCCCAAGGGTCCTCATCCGTAAGTCGATCCACATGTTGTATCAAACTGGGTCACACGAATCATCCTAAATTTCTTTAAAGATTTCAGAAGCATTTTTGATTGATTATAAAAAGGCCTGGGATTTTGAGAAACATTTAATCTAATAAAAAACGAAATTTGTCCCATCATTGACATTTGGAATTTAGAACTTATCTCATTGGAAAAAATGTCACACGCTTTAGGGTCGGTCGAGGCAAATATGATATCATCTACATAAATTTGAACAAGAAGAACATGTTTGCCTGTTTTTCGAGTGAATAAAGTCGGGTCTACTACACCCTTGGAAAACTTGTTATCTAGAAGAAACCGTGACAAAGTGTCATACCATCTCTGAGAGCCTACTTATAAACAAAACAGATGCCTTCTTCAGACGATAAACATGTGTCGGATGGTCTGGATCAACGAAACCCTCTGGTTGACTAACATACACTTCTTCCTTCAATTCGCCATTAAGAAATGCTGTCTTGACATCCATTTGATAAATGGTCATGTTTTTACTGGCGGCATTAGGGATGAAGATTCTGATAGCCTCGATGCGTGCAACTAGTGCAAAGGATTCCTCGAAGTCAATTCCCTCCTCTTGTCGATATCCCTTGCCACCAACTGTGCCTGTTTTTTAGAACATCACCAACTCATCAGTTTAACTTTGAAATCCACTTGAGAGCGTATAAACATGACATAAGTCTGTTGAGGTACTAATTCCCATACTTGAAGTCGATCAAATTTGTGAATCTCATCTTGCATAGCTTGAAGCCAGCAATCTTCAGTTATTGCAGATTTGAAGTTCTTTGGTTTGACTTTTGACAGTACAGAGTTAAACAAGCACCATAAGGCATCGGTTGCAATTGTTTTCTGGTGGATACCGGTCGAGATGGATTGCCAATGACGTTATCAAGCGGGTGAATCCTTTCTCATTTCTGGATGATGAAGAGTTAGAGTGAACATAGGATGATTCAGTTGAACTAACATCCTGATGATGAGGAGTTTAGAAGTAGGTTCCGGAACCAAATATGTTTATAAGGGATCGTTGGTCAACAAAGGCAAACGATTTTCTTCAGAGAGTAATTCAGCTGTAACACCTTGATGGAAAATTAGAGATTGTAATGCTGAAGATGACGGTAAATGACTTGGAAATGGTGCATCTTGATCAATGGTAATAGATGAAGTGTAACCGGCTGAATGATGGAACTGTAACTGCTGAGCAAGAGAAACGGTCTTTCAACTCTGAGAGGTTTCCAGGTATTCATCGAACATTGTTGGAATACAATCTCCAGTACTTTATTATGTGGGGTACATAAGAGCTGCAGGAACTGGATTTGGTACGAGCCCTGAACTTATCTGTCCAGGCGTTAGAAACGTAGGTGCGAGTCCTGTACTGAGTTGCACAGGAACCATTGGCTCAGACAACTCATCAAATTAAACATGAATAGTTTCCATGATTCTTCGGGTTCTTTTGTTGTAGATTCTATAACCCTTTCTGCTTGGTGCATAACCAACAAAAATTTTAATATCAGCTGTTAGTTGTAGTTTTCCAAGATCCTCCGCGTCATTGAAGGGTAACAAAGAGCACACAAAGACTTAGAAAAAGTTAAGATTCAAGGCTTATTATCATGCACCACTCATAGGCGTTTTGTTAGACTATTGTGAATGAGGATCGTTTTGGGTGTAAATAAGCAGTAGCCAACCCAAATCTTCTGTCCCATAGAAACATCAGGGCCTTAGAAAATACCAGCATTGTCCTAGCAGCCTCAATAAGAGTACGATTTTGTCTTTCGATGACATCGTTCTACTGTGGAGTCCTCGGAACTGTCTTTTGGTGAAAAATGGCGACACGTTCATAATATTCAGTCAAATCCTTATTGACAAATTTTGTACCATTAATCGGTAAGGTGTTGTCTAACAGTTTTTTATTAGAGACCGACTTGTATTTGCTTTAGAACTTTGATGACGACCACTGGGGTTTCATCTTTTGATCTCAAAAACTTAACCCAAGTAAACCGAGAGTAATCATCAACGATGACTAAGATGTATTTCTTCCCATTAATCGTTTGTACTCGCATCAGTCCACATAGATCCATATGAAGGGTATTAAGAACTTTCCCAGTTGGTGTTTTCAATTTTGGGTTTGTGGGTATGCTTTTTGCTCTTTCCTAGTTGACATGCGGAGCAAAGATGATCTTTCTCAAACTTCAATCTAGGTAAACCTCTGACTAAGTCCTTTCTTGCAAGGTCATTGATGGTACCGAAGTTCAAGTGGTTCAAACGACGATGCCACAACCATGATTTGTTCTTGGAGGCTTTGGACAGTAAGCAAATTGGGGAGGACTTCATCATGTCTTCAACTGAGATAGTGTACAAATTAGAACCACGAGATCCTTTAATTAATTCAACACCATCGGTATCTCGAACATAACAAGAATGCTTCCTGAATGCAACTTCTAGATCAGAATCGCAAAATTGTCTGACAGAAAATAGATTGTGTCCCAGTCCTTCCACATAGTATACCCTGGAGATCACACTGTCACCAATCACATAATCTCCATAACCCATGATAGCACCAAAGTGATCATTCCCGAATCTAACTGTCCCGATGAACTTTTTCACGAAATTCCTGAGCCGTGAGCGATCCCCCGTCATATGTTTTGAACAGCCTGAGTCCAAATACCAAAGGACGATCTGTATGACCTGCATTTGAAAATAGGCGAAGATGGAGAGTTCAGAAAGTCGAAACCCCAATTTTGGTTGGGCTCCTGTTGGTTAGCACAAGTAATAGCTTGATTCTCGGTTTGCTTAGCAGATACTACTTTGGGTTTAGTGAGCCTAGTTAAAGGGCACTGTTTTCCTAAAGTGAATATTCTTCCCGTGGGTCTCCATTGATGACCAATACTGGTAAGCACTTTTCCTGTGGCTTTCTACACTTGCCTAACTTACTTAGGTTTCCAAACTTGCTTAACTTTGCGCACAACATTATGAATAGAGGGGGATGCATTCATAGAGTGCAAATAATCAACCACACACATATCATGATTTGTAGAAATTAAGCATTTGTTACATGTTTGGCAAACAGAATGAGAATTCAAATTAATTACAGTACGCTTAGAGCTAATACTAGAATCAACACCATTGTAGTTTTTCAAACTAGACTATTGGTCCTAGTGTGTATCCCTTCTATATCTCTTGTTGACACTTTTAGCCGGCGAGATCTTATTTTTCTTGGTATTGCTCCTAGGCTGTGATCCGCTAACATTAGTGCAACTGTTTACTCTTGTAGGAGGAAGCACAAGGACATTAGTCTTCTGAATGTTTTGTTGCTCCTACATGTTTGTGTGGTTATTATTTGATGTTACACATTGATCCTCAAAAGTAACTTGCTTTTTTCTTAGTTTAAAGGGTATATGACATGATTTTTAATCTTTTGATTGACGTCTTTAGGACAAGTGCCATCGCATATTCAAAAATAGTTCCTGAGAGTTTTTAGTAAAAATGTGGGGAGGCAAGCAGATGCAAGTGATTATGTGAATGGTCTTTCAATCTTAGACTTTCTCTCTATCTCGCAGAAGGATTCAACCCTTCCTTAAGATGCTTGAGATAATCTAGATGAACTTCCCAATTGTTCCTAATGTTAGGGGAATCGGTTCAACATCTATAGCATACCTACCGGGCGCAAGAACTCTTGGTTTAACAGAATCTATGGTGTTGCATTTCAGATTTTCATGTATTTGGGCTTTCAGATTCTTATTTTCAGTGGTTAAGGTAGTTGTCTGTTCTATATGCTTAGCACGTGTGATCTTAATAGAATCATATAATTCCTTGTAATGCTGCTTAAGTTTTGCATTTTCTGCCCTAAAAAGCTCATTTTATTCTTGAAGGGTAGTAACTTTTTCAGTTAATTGGATGATCTGAAAATCTAAAGCCCTGAAATCAAGAGTACGGTCTGCTTCACTAAGGGTCTCTTTCAATTAAGATATTTGCATTCTTAATTTTTTGATGGCATTGTCCTTTCCTTGAATGGAACTTTCATTTTCGATTACAAGAGACGTAGTCAAAATCAGTGAGTATCTCGAGTGGTGGTGGAGATGGGTTATTTACAAAACTTTCTTTAAGGTTTTGATACTTTAACTATAAATTTAAGTGATTAACCTCAAGATTGGAAAAACGTTTTACTAATTCAGTATGATCATCTTTTTGAACCTTATCTCGTAATTTAGAAAGCTCTACTTCAAGTTCCAGACAACGTGTTTGAACAATGGTGTGGGCTTCATGCATTTCAGTAAATCTAGATACAGTAAGCTCAGAATTCGTTGCAATATAAAACACTTCTTTGGACAAGCAATCAGCAATTAAATTATCATTTGCAATAAGAAGATTTTTCCGCTCAATCTCATCATGCTTCCTATTTACAACATTTTGGTCAACTTCAGCTTCCAACTCTTCAAAAATGTCTTTCATTTCTTTAATTTCTTTAGTTAAAGCCTTTTGAATTCCCTCAAAATGTTCTTTAAGTGTTTAAAATAGAAATGACCCGGGAGGTTAACATTCCTTGGTTTGTTCAAAACCCCTTTCCCCTTCAGTGAGCCCTGTTGGTGTAATTCTCTTTTTACAGGTTTTTTCAAATTCCAAAAAAAGTTGTATAAGTGCAAAAATATTAATTTTCACTTGACTTTTTGTTGGAAGCACCCTAGGGACAAGCGTTGCAGGTGTATTTGGAGGATACACCGTCAACGCTTTGATTGGTCGTGAAGCTGTGGTCTGCTCTTTGAGAGCTTCTTTCATTCATCTGATGAGATCATTGGACCAAAATATTTGCTCGGGGTCAATGTTTCTAGTGGTGGAAAGTCGCTAAATAATTTTTCTTTCGAGTAATCATTGTGTGCCATCTAACTTCTTTTCACACACTGTGGGTCTTTCATTTTCATCATTTCTTCCCTAGTGATTTTAGCTATCTCTAGGGTATCCTCTGAGTTGTGCACTATGGCCGGACATGATTGGTTTTGATAATTTCATGACCATTATATAGAGCATGCTGAACAGCTAAGCACGGGTTATGCCTAAAGGGGTTCTGTAGCCAACTAGCTACCTTACTCGATTCATCATAATAGGCTTGGTTTACACAACAAGTGACTATTTGAAGAGACTGTCTTGTTTGTATAATTTATCTCGCCTTCTTTTAAAGCTTTCATGTCCCCACCCCAAAAAAAAAATCTTCAAGGTATTTATTTTCTTTCTGTTTAAAATCCTTTTTCAAGACTAACTTCTCTACCGATTGACTGTTATGGTTAATGTTATAGGTAAGTTGCAATTTTACATAAGAGTTCCCTTTTCACAAACTTCTTGCTATTACGATACGTCAGTGATAAACATACTTAAATTGTTCAATGCAATCTTTTGTTCTCTTTTTGTTAATTCAAACTTGGCCCGTCTTTCATACAGTACAACTTGTTCCTTATATGTCACAAGTTCAACATTCAATGAATTATCAACTACATTGTTCTGTGTGGTCACAGAGACACATTGAGCTGACAGTTCATATATATCATTTAATATCATCATGTATGCATCATTTGGTACAGAAGATACATTACTTTGTACAACTGGCACTGCGTTGTCCTTTACATACTGATCATACGGAATCATATTACTATCACTCGTATAATCAGCATGTGAGTCAACAACGTAGTTTGGTTGTACATCGTCATGCATCTCGTGTACTTCATGATGTTCACAAACAGCATCCTGATAGTTGTCATGATCTGGTACCTCAGATAGAATGTCCGAATCATATGACGGACTGGCTTCATCATAAACAGGATCTGCGGATGAGAGATTTGCCATGAACATAGTCTGTGCAGTAGGAGCCTCATCAACATCAGAATCAAAAGCATCACAATCATCAGCCTGAAAAACATTATCCACATTAAGTGCTAAGTCTTGAACCGGTTGCTCATCCACATCCTCATCAACAACATTGTCTTGTCCACCTGCAATAAACAGTAACTGCTCCTCATCCAATGCTACCCCATTCTCCTGAGCTTGCATCAGCAACATCTTGTCTTTGAAGTATTCTGAGTTCTGTGGTCGCTTGGGCTGAGTGCAGTTCCGTGCTATGTGGCCTATACCGTTGCAGTTGTAACACTTAATCTGCCTTGCTTGACCTGGATTTGCATTCCCAACTCTGTTCTGAGCTCCCCCATAACCAGCTGCACCTGCACCCCGTGCATTGTTCCCCTGACCTCTATTCTGTCGACCCTAAACATTCTGAACAACAACCCTGCCATCTTGAACTGTGGCTTGGTTCCTTGTATTTGATGAAGTTCTGAGTTGATTGTTTGTTTGAGGAAGGTATGTTTTGTATGATTGGGTGAGTAGGGCAAGTGTGTTGGTTAAGTTCTCAATTAAGTTGTCCGTTAGAGAGAGTCCCGAATCAAGTTGAGTGTTGTCAGCAAAGTGTGGTTGAACATATGTGGATGGTGGAGTTGTAGATGATTGTGAATAGTACTGCTGATGTGAAACATTAGACATCAAGGCGAGAGGATCAACAGTGTGTTGAGTGAATCGATCCAACATCATTTTGTTCTCATTGGCATGTGCCTCGTGTTGCTTTAGATAAGCATACAGCTGATCATAGTTGGAGTCCCTCAAACCTCTGTTCAGTTTCACTGCTGTTACAAATCTACCCCATCCAGGCAACATGTTATTAACAAACTTTGAGTTCAACTGCATTCTGGACATGTTCATCTTGATGTTCCGCATGTCATTGACGAATTTGGCAATCCGAACATAGTAGTCGTGAATAGTTTCTCCTTTGTCCTGACAGAAGTGTTTAAAATCATCATACAGTTGTGATTCACGATCTTCTTTGGTTAATTCAGAACCTTCCGGGAGCATCTTCACATTATCCCAAATGTCTTTTGCATCAGTGTAATGATTAATGAGAGTGTAGATGTATTTTGGTAACCCTTGAAGTACAATATTTGTTGCCCGAATGTCAGCGTTATACCATTCCTTATCTTTAGGTGAAAGGTCAGAATATACTCGAGCTCGTTCTGGACCTAGATGTTGGGCACCTTCATTCCCTTCAGCAAGTGTTTCCCGAAATGTTCCCATCTAAAAAGGTCCCTCGTCAATTGACTTCAGGATGTTCACCCCATTCTCTTTACCCCGACAATACAATCGAATACGTTGTTGCCATGATGCAAAGTCAGTCATATCAAGCATAGGTGGTCGGGTATCGGAACTGGCACATTGGATATCTTCCGAAAGATTAGCCATCTTAATTGATTGTGAAATGATTTCAGTTGATCGAACAATGATTAGTGATTGTATGATAAAAGTGGTGACGTTTGTTTAAGTATTTCGTTGTTTGAGTTTGTTATGTTTGTTAAGTTTGAAAAATAGTCCGAATATCAAACAGTGTGCCAAACCGCTACTGTCAAACCGCTACTATCAAACCGCTACTGTCAAACCACTATGAAGAATATATACCAAACTGCAACCACAAAGAGAAATGAGACGAGGTTGATTCCCAAGACGATCCTTGAGAAAATCTTCAAATAAACTGTCAACAACACCGCTACCTATATAAACCAGACTACTAATGATAAACCGCTAAGAAGTTTACTCCTGCCAAACCCGCTACTAGAAAGAAATGGTAAACCGCTATAAAGAAGAAACACCAAACCGCTACCAAGAAATGAAATTGGCAAAGGTTTGTTTCCCAAATCGCTATGAGAAAAAGTCTTCAAAACTTGTAAACCGCTACGGATCAAACCGCTATGATTACCAAATCGCTACTAGTAAACCGCTACACTAGACGACAAAACCATACTGACAAGCTATACCTAATGAGATCAACCGACATATCAGAGACGTAAAAACGCTAGCATAGTGTACGATTGGACAAACCGCCAGAACAGTGTACTTTCCTAACAAATCGCCAGAATAGTAAACCAAACCACTACGATACACTACAAGCAGAATACCAAACCGCTATGATGAACTATGAACTTTTACACCTTACTTACTCCCTATAATATTACCCTTTTGAAATGTTTTGACTGTGATTATTTTGCACAAAGGAGTTAACTAGAAGGCTTATAGACAACTACAAAACAGAATTTTAATACAAGAAAGGTTGACATTCAATGAAACTCATGAACAAGAGCTAAACTCGCCAGACAGTAAACCAACCACAACGATACACTACAAGCAGATACCAACTGCTATGATGAACTACTAACTGTTTACACCTTAATTACTCCTTTTAAAAAATCACCCTTTTGAACGTTTTGACTTGGATTCTTTTGCACAACTGAGTACTAGAAGGCTATAGCAACTACAAAAACATGAATTTTAATACAAGAAACGTGAAAATCAATGAAACTCAAGAACAAGAGCTAAAACTCGGCTGAACAGTAAACCAAACCACTACGATACACTACAGCCTGTATACAAACGCTATGATGAACTATGAAATTTTACACCTTAAAACACCTAAAAATTACCCTTTTTTTTGAAGTTTTGACTTGGATTATTTTGCACAAATGGTACTAGCCGGCTTTATCAAGACAAACACAAAAACATGAATTTTAATACAAGAAAGGCGAAAATCAATGAAACTCAAGAACAAGAGCTAAAACCTCCTAAAACTCAACTTTTGATCTAAACCAAGCAGTAAAACGCACACCACTCACACAAATGATCTAATCATCTATGAGCTCTGATACCAATTGTAGGATATTGGAAATCATAACACAATGGAAGATAGATGGATTAGCCAAATCTAGAGAGAGAAAGTGAGAGAGAAAAGCTTTCTAGTAAGAGAAAGTAAACTTGTATAAAATGACTAACCACCTTTTCCAAGGCATGGAAGAGGCTTATATAGTTGCTTACAAAACCGGCCTAATGGCCTTGGTAGTGGGCTTATACGTTGGGTTTAATACTCGGCCCATTACTGAATGTTATACATTAAACGATTAACTATGAGCCACAATAAACAGTAAAATACACGGGATGACCGAGTCTTTTTCTAATATCTAACACTTCTAGTGAGAGAAAGTGCTATTTGATAAATGAAATGACCAACCACCTCTTCCATGGAATGCAAGAGGTATTTATATTACATAAATTAGCCCATAGCCTTGGTATGGTCTTACACATGTGGGTTTAATACCCAGTCCATTACCGTATGTCATACGTTAAACATTAAACTACGAGCTAGGATAAACTGTAAAATACACGGGGTGACTGAGTCTTTTCTTAAACCTAAAAATCTCCCCCTTAGGGTGGTCACCCATGAAAATATTAACTTAAGCTCAGCGATCTACCGATTGATCTTGTGTTTAGCTCGTAGTCTTTGATTCTTCATTTGATATCTTATTACTTTATGTAGTGATATTTGACTTATGGCTTGTGTTGTTACTTTACAGCTTGTTAGATATGAGTAATAAAGGTCTCGGTCACCCCGTACTATTTTATTGTTTATAATAGTTATTAGTTTAATAGTTAATCGTATGCTTTCGTTTTAGCTAGTTACTAATACATGGTATTTTGTAAAAAAAACTATATAAGCCTCTTTCCAACTTTCGGAAAGAGGCAAGCTAGTATCATCATTTTCCTTTTTTCAACGTACATTTTTTCGCTCTAGAAATATTCTCTATGTGTTTCTCTCTCTAAAACCTAGCCCAATCACAAGGAATCATCACCGTGTCATGAATTAAAAAAAAAACGATCATACAATTAGCATCAGAGCTACGTGTGGATTCAGTGGTGGTGATCTTATGGTTAAAAGAATCAAATTCGTGTTTATTTTTAATCTAAAAAGGCCACGGCTCTGAATTTGGTGTTTGGCTTGTTTGTTGCTTAATCTGGTTCCTTCCTTGTTTCTACACATTTAAAAAGGGTTAGTAGTGTTATCATGCCAAGGATTTAACATAAGCTCCTAGTTGAATTATATGCTAATATAAGACTCTAGTGTTCTTCGTTGGAGGGTAGCTTCATTTTTTATGTTCAAGAAGAATACATGTTATAGACGTTTAATCTTGATATATTCTTATTGGTATTGCAGGTTAGGGCTTAGATTCTTTTTTTTTTTATTGGTTAAAAAAGCTCATTTGAAGTTAATATGCAAAATTCATCCTATGTGTTCTTGGTGGCGGTTTGAATAGAAAGGGGATAAGATCCACGTTTTAAGGTAAAAATCAACGGCGGTTTGTTGACCATAGTGGCGAGTTGATTATTTTAATCAACAAAAACGAGTGGCGGTTTGCCATACACCATAGCGGTTTGCCCTTTATTGGAGGCGAGTTATAACAACCCAAGAATTTTCATCAAATGCAAAACCTATTTTACTATGATCACAATTATACCGGGAAATTTTTCATTACTTGCATTGTCAATATCTCAGTATGTCATGTAACTTGCATAACTAAAGTAGACAAGCTCACGCAACCTATCTATGGCCATTCTATCTTCATATATGTTAAGCAATCATCATAATGTATCAAGTCAATACCATAATATCATTTTTACAAAGTACATTATCCCTATAAAGTACCATTCGCAACGTTATATCAAAACGGGCTTTAAAACGTTATCGTTTGCCTCTAAACCCTATACATTCTTTGAAGGGTTAAACATCTAAGTGAAGGCACAAGCTACTAAAGCCATGATGCTACAAGTAATTTAAACATCTCATTTGAAATATAAAATCTCTTCAAGTCAAAGTTACAATCTCTAAAAGCTCAATGTACAACAAGTCTTAAGCATGATCTCCAAAAATAGCCGTTTTTACTCCATTTTCCATTCCATTTCTTCACCACCAATTATGTACAAGCTACTAAACTTCAATATACGATGTGTAATCTCTAATTATTCTATTCATAACTTTCATACATCTTTTTAATACTAAAACCCCTATTCCAAATGTCAGAAGAAGAAAACCCTAACCTCGAGCTTAATTCTTTCACAATGACACATTCTTCTTTATAATCCATTTTTAAACCTTAACCAAAACACTAAAATAAGTTTCAATAACTTCTTTTATAATCATATCAATCCGACATCAATCATTATTTAATCATTTACTTCTTCATCTTATTTCATTTGTACGTAAAACGTTTCATGTGAAACCTAAATGTACTAATTGTTGCACTAAATGTAACTTGACCCGTTTTTACTCTATTTTCGGACCATCTCATTCTCAAGTAAGCAAACCAAGAGTCATTTTAAATACCATAAAATGAGTTTACAAACCTTTATCCATCATTATCCATCTTGCTTCAACAATGTTCTGAGAATTACAAAAGCCTTGAAAAGAAAACCCTAAAAGCCTTTTATGTAAACCCAAACATTACATCTACTGCTTATTATTCCATTGTCAACCCTTTTTTAACTTAAAACCAAATTGCAAAATATCATTAATAATTCATATCTATTAACATTTCTCAAGATCAGTAATCCATCACCCTTGATCATTTATACAAATATACAAGCCAAGAAATCCAAAGAAACCCTAACAACACCTAGTTAAAACGTGACTCATTTCTCCATTTTTTACTTCGTTTTAACCAAACCAATTGCTAATATTTGTTAATACTTCTCCCCTATAATCAGACCTTTGGACTGGTTTTAACTATCCCTAATCATTACACATGAAATAAAGGCTTGAAAAACTTGTGTAACCCTAGTCGAACCCAAAACGACCCGACCCTTTCACCATCAATTTTGACCCTTTTTAAACCATTCCAAGTGCAATATTTCTTATGTGAAACCTCTTCTGAAACCTCAAGCTACGTACCCAGATGACTTAGACCATTTCTTGGTCAAATTTTAAGAGCACATGGTCTCATGATATCTTCGTGTTTCTTCTTTTCTTAGCGTGGTCACAACCACCGTGTAAGTCCTTACATCACAGCCTAAGCGACTATCTTGCTCATTCCTTGTTCATCTCCTCGGACCCTATAAAATCAGCTAGATCAGATCATGACAACTCTCACCCCTCACCTTGGTTCCTCTAAGTTTCAAAAAACTATAAATAGGGACCTTATGTCTTCATTACAACTCGCAACCACATCTCTTTTTCTCAAACCCATAAGGACAGCATCCTTTGCTCCCTATAATCCTAGTATTATTAAATAAGGTTAAGAAGTTGAATCCCTGAAGATTTTGGGCCCGGGTAATTAAGATACAAGGCGTACGAGTGGATAATACTGCCCGAAAACGACCCATTTCCATCTATTTTTGTTCATGAAGATCAAACCAGGTTTTGATGTTCTACTTCTGCTCTTCCTACACGTTGATAATGTTCATATGATCCTAATATCACTTGCTTGTTAAGTTTCACATCAAATCAAATTCACTGCTCATTTTCCATTTTGATCCAAAACCATACACCCGAAACCCTAATTTTGCGTTTTCTTAAAACTAAATGTTATAATGATTAAATATTGTTATAATCTATCTTAGCATGCTTAACTAATGTTAAAATAACCACTTTGTTGATTAATGAAGGAATTTGAACTTAAAACCCGCGCGTTTACGTTTTGAAACCCTAATTTGACCCGTTTTGATTCCTTTGCCTAACGAATCGTTATTTTATATTGTGATGCTGTTAAAACTTCAATTTTAGTTTATTAGTAGCTTATAAATTGTCTATTGTAATGTATAAACTAAGCTTGCTTGGCATTTGAACATGTGTTTAAAATTATAATCCATGCAGGGGTATATATCGTAACTTCAGAAATCTATACTAAAGGACCAAAATTGTCATTTTATTAAGTTATAACTATATGAGTTATTATTGCACTGTTCCAAAGTACAAGGTTTACTTGGTATATCTTTCAAAGTTGAAGGACCAAAGTCTGTAAAATGCAAACCTCAGGGTATTTGCAATTTAAACCCTAGGGTCTAAAATGTAACATTTGAAAAAGTATAAAAAACACATTTAAACTATTACAGACATAACTTTAATTAACGCTTGACCGTGGCGTAAACATTTCCAGATTGGATTAATTAAAACGTTTTAAACGATTATATCATATCAAAATACTAGGGAGTTTACATATTATGAGTTATCATCTTTAGTTTTACGTTCGATGAGTTGTTTGGGTTTACGATTTAAAGTGTCCTCCTAGCTCCTCAAACGTTTACTGAATGACCTTTCTGAAATTTTGATGGCCCGAACGGTGATACAATAATTCCAAACTTTCAATCAAACTCATAACTCTTAAAAACTAAAGTTCTAGAGTACAATCTTCCTTAGAATCACATATTTACTTCAGGTTGGCGTATCGGGGCTGTTATTATCATTTTGCTTATATCAACTTCCTGGTTAAGATTGGATAAGTTCGTCAGCTTTCATTTTAGAATAATTACTACATCTACCTATCAGCGTGAAGTTCATACACGCTTGCCTTCACTTATTTTACATGTTTTATAAACCCGGCGAGGGGGATTACATGTTGTTACAAAACTCTTTTACATAATCGTTTATCTTATCAACAATGTGATTACTTTTCAAGACTTATTCATGCTTAAACAGGATATTGCAAGTGTTTTTACAGTGATTATGCTATCTTGATACATATATAAGTACTGTCTAAGTTACATACTATTGCCAATGTCCCACATTATTCATGGGATCCATTAATCACTTTCGGGTTGTCGACGCCAAATATTGTGGAAGATCTATCGGGATGAGGTAATCCTGTTTGTGTTAGCCGGATAGATTACCAAACACACTATATTTGACATATAATAGGTATATGGCAATTTACCACTTACACGAGGGCGCCCATTATCTATATATATATAGTATATTATATATATCACATCATTTTGGGTATATATATACACTAGTCAGTTTGTGTGCCATGAGCTTAGACCAGACAAGACCAAACAGACCAAATAAGGCAATAACGGGATAATACATTGTTACTATGATAATTGTATTCGTTGCAATTATTACTAATAACGGGTGTATAATAACAATATCATTTTACATAATAATTGTGTTTAAACAATTATTACACTATGACTTGTATTCAAACTGTTTATATTAAACCTATGAATTTCACTCAACCTTTGTGTTGACTTTTTAGCATGTTTATCTCAGGTAATTGAGCAAGTTGCGGCACGGAGTGGCATGGACTCAAAGATGGTTGAACTGTTATCATTCAAACTTGATGTTTTAGATTTTGGGACCTGCATTTTGTAAAAACTCTGATTATAATGAATGATAACTAAATTTTTCCAACAACGTCTCTTTTAAAGTTGTTTTCTATGATTATGATTGTTGTATCCATGAAGTAATACCCCAGATTAGCTTCCGCTGCTATATTGTAAAAATGGGGGTGTTACAGATTGGTATTAGCGCCATGGTTATAGAGAACAAGGTCAAAACCTTAACTATAACCACATTTCATTTTTCAGCCATCAAAGTCCTTCGTTGCATACTTCATTCCGTAACAAGTATGTATACTATACAGTATCTATATACTTATTACATAAATAACTTATGTTATTTACAACTAGGTTGTTATTAGAACGATGTCTTCTCCCAACCACTTTACTTCTGATATTGAGGATGCTTTTTCCTCTATAAATATTCTTAACTATTATCGTGGTCATCATCGGTGTTTTTTCCAGCTTTCAGCAGGAAGCCTAGTTCTTGTAACTCCTCGGAAAACTCTTCAGATAAACTATAATCCCATCAGTTTTTGTTTTTTTTTTCACCCTTTTATACAATAATCTTTATTTGAAGAAAGTTACAAGCATTTTATGCTAAGGAATTACCTATTTCATCACCAGATCCTATTACTCCACCAGCTATTTTGACTCCATCTTCGGTATTACGCCATCACTACTATTTGATCCTCGATATTTCTTTGTTCCTGAAGAACTATTACCACCTAAGAAACGAATATGTTTCCCCATCTTCTCCTCAACTACGTTATTTACTTCATTTCGGGAATCAAAACTTGGAATTTGGGTATCACCATCTTCTCAGTTCTCTACTCTACCCACTCCTCAGGTATTTGAAATAGAAAATGTTTAGATAAGAGGTTCTGAAACTTCATATCTTGAATTATGTTGCATGATCTCCATCTATCACAGCATTGAGGAGAATGGAAAGATATGAGGAGTATTAATAAAACAAACAAAAGACCCCGAAACTCAAGTAAATCCGATACTAAGGATTATTCAAACTTTTTAAAGAAGCAGTTAGGGCAAAAGGATAAGATTGCCTTTGCTTACTACAGAATTTCCGATCTTGAACAAATCATTGAGAAAATCCAAGCTCGTCACCAAACAGATCAGGAGGATCTTTAGGATGTCATCTACCGGCTCAGAATCAACAAACTCTTAGAATAGTTATTGCTTATCCTTGCCATGCGATGTGTGGTATAAATAAAACGACTTGTCAAATCTTGCTATGTTACAGTAACAAGGCGAGTCTCATTTTATAAGGCAATCCCGTTTCATACCTTATTTTTCCAACTTATCTCTCTTTCATCATCATTTCCACCATTTTCGTCATTATTTCCGTCTTTATCATAACCTCTAAGTGCTTAAAAATTCAAAAATAAGCATTTTCCTTTAAGCATTTTAAGCATCACATTCTCTTTTATAACTTAGGATATCATTCTTACTACGTATCATCTTTTGTTGATAGAATGTCTCCCAAAAGGACGTCAACATCTGAAACACCAGCCATAACTTTAGATGCCATCCGGCAACTGATTAATGATGGCATCTCCTCAGCTCTAAAAGTACAAGCTGCTGCCATGGCAACTTCCGACAATTCCAATAGGAACACTAAACCCAGAGAAATTCCTGTAGCAAAAAGAGGAAACTACAAAGAATTCATAAACTGTCAACCTTTCTACTTCAATGGCACAGAAGGAGCTGTTGACCTCATTCGCTGGTTTGAACGTACTGAGTCAGTGTTTTCTCGTAGCAAGTGTGCCGAGGAAGACAGAGTAACATTTGCTACTGGTACTTTAACTGATGATGCCTTGTCCTGGTGGAATGCACATGCCCAGCCTATGGGAATAATAGCAGATAATCAAATCCACCTGGGACTGAGTTAAAAGGCTTCTGACAAACAAAATATTGTCCTCGAACTGAGATCAAGAAAATGGAAGATGAATTTTATGGTCTAACTGTAAATGGAAGTGATCTCAAGACTTATATTAGAAGATTCCAAGAATTAACAATCTTATGTCCAAACATGGTGCCGAATTCTGAGAAACTTATGGAAGCTTTCATCGGGGGACTACCGCAAAGCATTGAGGAAAACGATACTGCTCGAAGCTTAAAAATGTCTCAAACTTTGGAGGAAGCCATCAACATATCCCAGAGGTTAATGGATCAGATAATAAAGCGTGATTCTATACAAGAAACTAATGATCGCAAACGAAAGCTTGAGAATAAAGGAAACATCGTTAACAACAACTATCAGAATAACTACAACGATAACAACCGTAACAATGATTACCATCGACAGCAGAATAGAAGACAAGAAACCTTCAAGATTTATACTGCCACCAATGGATATAATGGAAATCGTCCTTTGTGTGAAAGATTCACCCTACATCACATAGGTCCTTGTACTGTCAAATGCCAGACTTGCAACAGAGTAGGTCATCTAACCAAGAACTGCAGAAATAAAACCACTAGAAACAATCTACAAACAATATCCGTAACATGTAATGCCTGTGGAAGGAAAGGACATTATGCGAATCAGTGCTCAAAATCAAACAACAGGGCCACAGGAAAACATACTTAGAGATCAGCTTAATTTTGTTCACTTTAGGATTTCTACCCTAGAAACAACTCTCGAGGATATTCAACTCTCATCAGAATCTTCTTCAATCTAAAAACCTTAATCATCAATCCTCGTCGTCTGTTACTTTTAT
>BQNB010015453.1:46636-73241 GCA_026074375.1 Tanacetum coccineum
ATTTGCATGTGCCAACTGATCATGATATTCCTGTGATGCTGGTTTAAAATTTTCATAAAGACTATTTTGCTTTGTGTAATCATAAGGTTTCACTAAGTATTTATTCAATTTTGATCTACTCTCTTTTTCAAGAGTCAAAGTCTCTTCCCTATCGGGGGTAAATCTATTTGCAAGATCAGAAGTATCATATGGGATCTCATACAAACATGGCTTTTCAGATTGAGCTTTTTTTAGGTACATCAGATTTGTTAAAGTTGGTCTACCATTGAATGTTGAGCTTTGGGAGCTAACATATGAATGGTTTGAATTGATTGATTACTTTTATAAACAATTTCATTCAAAAACTTTAATTGCTTTTTCATAGAAATCATTTTGTCAATGTCTTTTTCTTCCTTAAGTTTCAAATCCTTTATTACCTTGGTTTTTTCTTTTACAAGACCTTCGTAACGTGACATTGTTAAAAGACTATGTTTGACTAACTCGTCGTTTTTCTCTTTGACAATATAAATTTCATAGGCTTTAAGTTTCAAACCTTATTTTATGTCATTTTCTTTTTGAGCTAATAGTCCTAGAGTTTCATTTAATTCACGTTCAAGTTTGTCATAATCAATTGTACGGTCATTTAAAGTCTTGTATGCCTCAAGCTCAGTCTGCTTACTTTGAAGTGCAACTTGGCAACAATCCCAAGTAGTATTAGACTCCTCAAGATTGGATTTGCACTCTTTTAATTCTTGAGTCAATGATGCGTTTGCTTTATTTAATTTCTTTAAAATCTTTTTGTTCTCTTCAGTATCAAGTGTTAAATTTGCAATTAAATTAGCAAGCGCGGCACGCTCATCATCACATTCTTTAGCATTTTGGTCAATATGAATATCATTATTACACATATCTAATGAATCAGGAATGACATTACTATCAACCTTTTCTACTACACATGTTTTATTAGTGGATTCAGGTTGCTCAGAATGCTGTCTCGCATTAGCAAACACATTATATTCAGCATCATATTGTACCTTTTTCATTGGCTCAGTATCAGTTCCTGAGTCTGTAGTAGGAACCTCCTAAATCTTTGCCATATAGCTGTCATGTGCTTCCAATTCTTGTTCATTGTTAGACTTAGTTTTTATTAAATTAATGGTCATTAATATTCTCGAACCTTGTATTTGTCTAGTTTATGTTTTCGGGAATTCTATAAGCTAATTGGGCCTAAGTTGCGGGCTTAAAGCCCATTAGATATCAAGCTCGGTCCATGGAATCCCACCAAAGCCCATGGCCGGCCAAAGACTACTATATAAAGCTCTCTCCAAGTGTGGAGAGGGTGTTGCTCATTTTCTATCTATGTGAAGTAACCATTTTTATCTCTAGTTCTTTCTCTCTCTAAACACCTCTCTCTCTCACAAGTAATTCGTGTATGTGTATGTGTTTTAATAAGGGTAACATGTGGTATCAGAGCCAGGTTGTTTAGTGTTCATGGTTTGCTTATTCAAGCTTACTCCTTAGCTTATTTAGTCCTTGTATTTGTTCTCTAAGCTTTGGCTTATTTGATGTGTGGTGTTCTTGATTCTTAAGCTTGTTCAAGACTTAGCTTTTTAGCTTATTTTGTTGCTTAAAACAGCTCATACAAGAATCAAACATGGATTGTCTTGTCTTGGTACCTTAGTCGTTGTTTTGAATGAAAACCGCATAGGAAACCCATTAAAAACCAAGTTTTATTGTTGTTTTGAATCATCAATGTGTACTTTCATTGGTCTTAACTACTTTGGATTCGTCTTAAGCTTATTTGGTTCTTATTCTAGCTTATGTTTCTTGGTAGTAGTTTGTAGAGGTTTGCTTAAGATAGTACACATATTTTGATTTCTAGTCAAAAACAAGTAAGAAAACAAAACTGTACCTGAAGCGGTTTGTTAGTGGTCCCAAACCTTGACAGCGATTTATCACGGCGGTTTGATTAAACCACTGTAGTAGCGGTTTGACCATTTAGGCAGCGGTTTAGTACTTTGTAAGCCACAACGGTTTGACACAGCGGTTTGTTCAATTAAATTTGGCAGCGGTTTTGTTGAATACCCAACAACGGTTTACTTAATTTTTGGCAGCGGTTTGCTTAAGTTCTTGCCAGCGGTTTACTTAATTTTTGGCAGGGGTTTGCTTAAGTTCTTGGCAATGGTTTGATAAAAGACTTAAAGGCAATTTCAATACTTAGACAAAATTCTGTGAAACACAAACTTGGACTTAAAAGACTATTAATTCTACAACAGCAAACCTTCATCTCAAACAATTATCATTTCACGATTTCTTCTTGATTTTGTAAAATCTCTTAAAAGTTTATTCTTTTCTCGGTTTAAATCATAGATTTGTAAAATCCTGTGAATTTCCAAGGACTTAATCACTTTAACTTCAATCAAAAGCTAATCAAAACCACCTATCACTAAAACGATCCTACCTTATCATTTCACATCATTTTTACAATGTCGACTCAACAAGACATTTATGCAGTCGGTTACGAAACCTATCCTCCTATGCTTAACAAAGAGAACTATGTTCCATGGTCCTCTCGTCTTCTCCGTTATGCTAAGAGTAGAGCAAATGGAAAGTTAATCTACAATTCCATTATTAATGGTCTATATGTCAGACGAATGATTCCTGAACTAGGTGATCCAGACCGTGAAGTTCCTGTTAATGAAACCTTTCCTGAGCAGACAGATGATGAACTCACCGAAAAGGAGCTTAAACAGGTAAAAGCCGATGATCAAGCTATTCAGACTATACTTCTGGGTCTTCCTGAAGAAATTTATGATGCCGTAGATAGCTGTGAAACTGCTAAGGAAATATGGTTACGAGTTCAACAAATGATGAAAGGTTTCGATATTAGGGCGCAGGAGAAAAAGGCCAAGCTATTTAATGAATGGAAAAGGTTCACTTCTACAGAAGGAGAATCGATTGAATCCTACTATCATCGTTTCTCAAAGCTAATGAATGACTTTAAAAGAAACAAACATCTCCCAGAAAAAATAGCCAGCAATCTCAAGTTCCTTACAATATTCAACCTGAATGGAAACAACACATCACTATTGTTCGTCAGACTAAGGATTTACATGAAGTGGATTATACTCAGTTGTATGACTTTTTGAAGATGAACCATGATGAGGTAAATGAACTAAGGGCAGAACGACTTGCAAAAACACATGACCCACTGGCATTAATGACACACTCTCAGAATCCTTACAACTATCTAGTATTTTACCAAGATCAACCATCAACAAGCAACTACATGCAACAACCAATTCCCAACAACAACAACTTCAACCCACAACCATCATTCAACACGAACTACATGCAACAACCAATGCCAAATCCCGAAGACATTATAGATCCTACAACTGCAATGAACATGGCACTTGTTCTAATGGCTAAGGCATTAAAACTAAACTACTCAACACCAACCAACAACAACCAGAGAATTTCATCAAACCCAAGCAACAGGCAGATTGCACAACCAGGTATAAATATAGGTCAAGACAGACAGATGCAGATGGTTAGAGGCAATGGTGGGAATCAATTAAGACAGTATGCTGGGCAGAATATTGGGAATTTGAATGGGTATAATGCAGTACAGAATGTTAAGAATCCGGTTGTTCAGAATGCAGTTTAGAATCTGGGTGTTCAGAATATTGGAAATCAGAATGGGCTTATTATTGTTCCGAGAATTGCTAATCCAAATGCAAATTTAAATGGGAATAGTAATGTTGTAGCAGCATGGGCCGAAGGTAATGGTAATGGGAACAAGGGAAATCAAATAAGGTGTTACAACGGTAGAGGATTGGGTCATCTTGTTAGCAACTACACAGTCAGACCAAGGAGAAGGGATGCTGCTTATCTTCAGACATAGTTGTTGATTGCTCAAAAGGAAGAAGCATGAATCTAACTCCAAGCTGAAGAGTTTGATTTGATGGCTATTGCAGGGGATCTTGATGAGATTAAGGAATTCAATGCAAACTGTATCTTGATGGCTAATTTACAGCAAACATCGACATCGGGTACATAGACTGACATCGCTCCCGTCTATAACTCAGATAGATCAGCTGAGTTACACCATTCTGAAAGTTGTAATGAAATGATATATTAAATATGTTTACTCAAGAAGAGCAGTATATTAAGCTACTCGAGCCCATTCCTGAACCACACCAAGTATAACAAAATGATAGTAATGTTAGTTTTGCGGTTCTAGCGGGGAACAAAATGGGGGAACAGTAGAACAACATCCTGCAACTGTTAAGGAAACACGTGCTTTATATGATTCATTATATAATAATTTATCCAGGTATGTTGAGAGAAAATCATCTTGTCAATCGCAAAATGAAACGAATAACATTGATGATTGAATACTGGCTTCGTTAGTTATAAATTCAAGATAAAGTGTTTTGATTCAATCAAGAAAAATATGACAACTTGAAAGGAGTTTTTAAAAGTCTGTTTATCAAGAGCATTGTTTACTAAGAGATAATGCACTTCACTCTAAGTTCTGCTAAAACGATAAGAACTTTGATAAGCAAATTGCAAATTCTAAATAACCAGCTTTCAAAAAGAAAATCATTGTTTCTTCTCTTCAATGAAAGAAAAGGGAAAAGGAAAAAAAGTTGAAGTCTGATTTCAACAATACGCGAAAGACGAGCTTGCTTGATATAAAACAAATCCAACTTGAGAACAAGATAAAGCAATTATATAACATTTTGGTAAAACGGGTCAATCGATTCAAACGATGCACATGCTTTCACCTAAGCCAGACTCGTTTTACCACACCAAACAGAAAATGGCTTTAGGTTATCAGAACCCTTTTTATCTCAAGCAAGCTCAGCAGAAACAATAGAGTTCGTATAATGGTAAAGTTCTATTAGAAAAGCATGATCCTCCTGCTGTGTATGATTCGGAGGAGACACTGCAACTTGCTCAAGAGAGTCGCTTAAAAATGAAACAAATGAACAAAGAAATAAAACCGGCAAATTATGAAAAGATTAATCATCTTTCAGGGGTTTTTGTTTCTCAAAAGGGCAAGTCACATAAAGAGATATATTTCTTAAATACTTCTAAAACGGCCATTGTTTCAAAATCGATTTTAATACTAGATGAAGAGTCTTCGGATGATACTTCTCTAAGTATTGCTCGAAAATTTCTAAATGAGGTAAAAAGCACAATTGTGACTCTTCAACGTGTTGTAAAATAAAAAATGACATTAGACATACATAATTGGCCGTCTTCTATTCACCAAGAGATTCACAAAATTGTAAAAGATGAAATTTACCCTATCGTTAACCAAGTTGATGCTAGAGTTCAAAATTTCAAAATACAATTTTTAATGGAAGCAGCTAAATTTGTTCGAGACTTCAAATCTCTTGCAAACGAAGCTGATGAATCTCTTGCTAAGCACAAGGCTTTAGAATTTTAAATCGAGCGTCTCTTGAGAGCAGTTGTTAGTCAAGATATTATGTCGATTGTCTAAAGTAATTCTGTTGTAGATACATCAAATCTCCAAACTAAGCTTGAATGTACGAAAGAACGATTTGAAAATTGTATCATTAAAAAGGAGAATGAATATGCTAAACTTTGGAATGTATTTGAGTACAAAAAAAAGCGAAGAATTGACAATATGTCAAACTTTCGTAAGATAAAGCTTATAAAGACATGCAATAAAAGATTGAACGGTTTGCGAGCTCATTTGGAGATCTCAAGGGAAGAAAATGTAAGGATATTACATGGTGTATCAGAATTACCTTGATCCATTTATATCAGTAACAGATGAATGAAAACTTGGATTAGAGTTTTAGGTTTTGATTTATGCTAAAGAAAATACTCATATTAAAGTCCACATACAAGAATCTTTTTGACTTCTAACAAAGTGGACACAGTGCTCAACACCACAAAACTATAATTGACTCTTTGCAAGATAAATTACATGACACAATTTATGAAAATGATAAGTAAGAGCTTAGTTATTTGATAACGTTTCTAAACAAAAGGACATCACTTAAGGTACGAGTGCGAATACTAAGTTTTCAAAGCAATCAATCTTAGGAAAACCAAACTTCTTAGTATGGAACAAAAAGTATTGCTGCGTAACTCCTCTTCCTGAATCTAAGGTTTTTACCAAGGTTGGTGTGGTCGAATGCTTTATCAAAACAATGTCACTTTAACTCGGGCACCTTCCTCTCAAGTATCTAAAATGTTGTGAAATATTGTTAAGGTGATGACCATAGTTTGTTTAGGAAAATTATTCCACTTTTTAAGGCCTATAGGCGAAGACAAATTTATGCCTATCAGCAAAGTTAAAGCAGCGTTTTATGTAAATCCAATCAATGTTTCACAAGCCCGTGTCATCCATAAAGAACCCCATTTAATTCTAATTTCAAATGTTTATACGCTCTACTGGAGAAAGTATACAAAGAATGATAGCTCCCTTTTATCATCTAAGAGTAGTTGCATCAATATAAGAAGTGGTAGAAGAAACAAATAGGAATTTTTGTTTTTTTAAGAATAAGATATCATATGTCATAGGATTGTAAATAACATTAAGCTGTATTCAAAATGGATAAATCTTGCAGTTGTTTGTGCTATGTGTTATGCAATGTTTTATTTTCTGCTAATCATTGTGTTTGTGTGTTAATTATTGTTGAAGGACATGAATTTCTCGTGACAAAATACCACAAGTGCTAATGTTTCAAAAATTATAAATCAAAAGAAAATTATGCCAAGTAAAGAAAAACCTAAACATGGTTGGGGTTCTAAAGAAAGACTGCTTCACTAAGCTCGTAGTAAATTAGAGTCTTGCCTTAGAGAGGCACGTATTACAACTTGGAAGAATTTTGACCTTAAAGGAAAATATAATTGGAATGCTCTCAGTTAAATCAGAGAGTCCAAATCTGACTACTCTAAAGGTTTGAAATATTGCATGTTCTTACACTTCGGAAACTACAAGAAAATTGGTTTCTTAAATTTTCCTTTTTCGCTTTGGAAGGTCATTCATTTTGTTTTACGTTGCGCGTTCATGGGATGCTCAAAGCATATGGACAGGAAATTTGAAAGCTTCTCATAAATTTCGCGCTAGCGCAGAGAAGTTCTTGGGAACTGTCCGCTTTGGAAATGATCATGTTGCTGCTATTCTGGGTTTCGATGATCTTCAATAGGGAAATATTTTGATCACCAGGGTTTATTTCGTTGAGGGTTTAGGGCATAACCAATTCTCGGTTGGACAATTTTGTGACTCAAATTTAGAGATTGCTTTCAGACGGAACACCTGTTTTGTTAGAAATCTCGAAGGAGTTGATTTGTTAAAAGGGAATTGTACAACAAACCATTACACTATCAATCTCCGTGAAATGGCCTCTGAATCTCCAATATGCCTCATGGATCGTGCCATTTCTACCAAGTCTTGGTTATGGCATCAACGTTTATCCTACCTCAATTTTGACACCATAAATGACCTTGCTAAAAACGATCTTGTCACCGGTCTTCCAAAATTCAAATATCATAAAGAATATCTTTGTCCCTCATGTGAGTAAGGAAAAAGCAAAAAGGCATCTCACCCACCCAAACCTGTTCCAAGTTTAAAGCAGAGATTACACTTGTTTCATATGGATTTGTGTGGTCCGATGAGAGTCAAAAGCATCAATGGAAAGCGGTATATCCTGGTGATAGTGGATGATTACTCCTCAGATAAAATTGGGTACACTTTATCATATCAATGTTGAAGCTACCACGAAAAGAGATTAAAAATCTTTGTGAAGAATTATTACTGTTCTTCTGTAAGCTCCCTAGTCTCCGCGCTCGCGCGCGTCTCAGATCCGACAACGATACAGAATTAAAGAATCAAGTGCTTCAAGAATATTTTAATAGTGTTGGCATCTCTCACCAAGCATCTTCTGTTAGAACACCTCAACAAAATGGAGTCATGGAACGAAGAAACCGCACGCTAGTGGAGGCTGCTAGAACAACGTTGATTTTTTCTCGTGCACCATTATTCTTATGGGATGATGCAATCGCTACTGCGTGCTACACTCAAAATCGCTCCATCATTCATCATCGATTTGACAAAACACCAGACGAGCATATTAACGGCAAAAAACTGAATATCTCCTTTCTTTATGTATTCGGGGCTCTCTGTTATCCCAAGTAAACTTTCAGGGCTCTCTAACAAAACACCATACGAGCTTATTAACGGGAGGCAACCCGTGTTTGTTTTCTTTATTTTATCATTTTATTTATTTTTTCGAACTTTGTGGGTGTGTTCACTACAAACCCTCACGAGACTAAACTCGTATGTTGCATACGCTAAATGCAACCGTGATTCATACGAACGTGAGTTAGGTTTTTGTTGTATTGTAAGTTTGTCACAGTGATTTTTAACCAAAATTTCAACTTAAAGATTTTGCATTAGGTACAATGCAATGCTTTAAGTTGGGGGGCGGTGTCACATGTGTTACATGTTTTTGTGTGAAATTGTGGTCAAAAATGGGTCAAAATGTGAAGTTTGGAAAAATTGAAAATTTAAAAAAAATTAGAATCACATTATACGAGTCTTGTGCTAATTGGATGTGGAAGTTTCTTCTACATATATTTGTTGAATGTTTGCAGATTCTGAAGATTAGCTTGTGGATGACTTATTAGAGCAAACTAGAAGATCCAGCCATGATTATAAGGTGCACCCGATTCCATTATATAATTTGGTTATAAAATTGATTTGATTGTTTGCATGTAGTTAGGCAAATGTATAATTAGTAGATGATCAAACCATACTCGATTGAATTTCCATACCTACTTTTGCTTAGAACGGGAAGAATGTTAAAATAATATAATATGAAATATAATAATGTAATAGTTGGGTTAGGACACTTAAATTGATCTTATCTGGCTCGTCACCCGCGCACGGTGGCTATAGAAAAGAGTTGGAGAACTGTCATAATTATTTGTGGTAGTCTTATGCTGGGCTTGCCAATCTGATTCGTCACCCGCGCAAGGTGATATTTTAATTGTTAGCATGGGTCAGACATCAATTTTTATGATGGATAGCATTGCACTTTGCTGAGACAATTTTATGTGAAATAATCCAATCCTTGTATTGTTGTTAATGAAATTAGGAAGGTTGGTTTAAGTTAGTGCATTGATTAATTAGATTATGTGGTAGATAACTCCATCACATGATATGCTAGTAGGCACGAAGCATAGTTGTTCCCATTTAATTAAAACAGACTAAATTAACCGGTTTCTGTGTGCCGATGTGTCTTAGTATGCACATATAGGATAGATATTCATACTTCCGAATGATTGGTCTTTATATCAACCTTAAAAGGAGTGTATAATGCATTCGGGATGACTTGTACAAGAAATGGTTCCGAATGGCTAAACAAGAGAGCTTATGTATGTTATGAGCAAAAATGCTTAAAATGTGAAGTAAAATTCATGTGCAAAAACTGAGCAAAAAGTGAAAATATGTAAGCTAAAATATGATGGCTTATGTGCTCTCAAAAAAGTGTTCTCCTATGGTATAAAAACTCCGATAATATAAAAGGTGTAAGGTATTCTCACCTCTTGTTTTGGATTGATGTTTAGATTGATTATAGGCGTGTATTAAGTATGTTGGGTACATGGTTAATTATATGAAACATAAAGTAAATAGAACCAATGGGAGCGGTTATGTCAAGTGTTTAAGAACGACAAAAATATTGGTTATCATTTTGGATTATTGGTCATATAGGATGGTTATTAGTGTACTAGGTTGAATTTGATCTTTTTGATGGAATTTCAATGGTATGGTTAAAAACTATGTAATTAACATGCTAAGATATAGTAGATTTCTTCCTCGGAACGAGTAAGGGTTAAGTAGGGGAGGTTTGATTGGTGTATTTTACATACACCTCATAGCATGTTAATTACGCATAGTTGTATTGTTATTTGTTGTTATACATGTACTTTGAGTGTGTTTTGTATGTATGTAGGTTATGCATAAAATGGAGCTAAAATGACAACTTTGTGAGGTAATGGTGAAAAGACACGGAATGTGACAAGAAATGAAGTAAAATAATGAAGAGTGAAAGATTTAGACGTGTCTCAATGATTTGGTCATAACTTCTTCGTCCGAGCTTCGTTTAGGTTCAAAAAGCCATAGAAAGAGAAAAAGTAGATCTTTACTTTTGCGAGATAAAATAACCAAAATTCTGAAGTTTACTCGTGATTTAACCAGGTGGAACAGCAAATTCATGGTTGTTGAAATTATATACATATACTATGTGTGGAATAAAACTATGTCGTTTTGACATAGTTTGCTACAGTGGTGCTACAGTAACCGGCCCATTGGGCTCTCACTTTGGGCCGGCCCATTTGACATTTTTTTTTTGGTTTTTTTTCTTTAACTATGCAACTTTAAAAAAAATTGCTCGCCACAAAATAGGAAACAAAATTACAAAAATACTTATTTATTCAGATCAAAAAATATCCGCGACATGAGACCAAACACATAAGCCCATATAAAAAAAGAAACTATTGCACAAAAAATATTTTAAAAAATATTTTTTGCTCGGCACAAAATAAGAAAAAAAATTACAAAAGTATTGACTTATTCAGATCAAAAAATACCCACGACATGACGCCCAACACATAAACCCATATAAAAAAATAATATTAAACATGAGACCGGAAAAATAAAGCCGCACAAAATATAAAAAAAACAAAATTTAACACCCCGCATCAACGCGCGTGCAATCATGCTTAACACATATTTACCCAATCTCATAAAATTATATTAAAGTAAACCCAAATAGCCAAAAAAATAACCTTTAAACACATAACATTTAAAAAATTAGCATAACATACAAATTTTAAAAAAAAACACCCACATCTATGATAAAAGAAACACCGCCCCGCAGCAACGCGCGAACAACTATGCTTGTTGTAGCCAAATTTATCTAAATAACCTTGGGCCTTATATCATTAATTGAGAGATAATCCATTATGTGTGGACTGGTGGAGTTGGACAAGCAAGCTGGAACAAAACAAAGCCCAATTGTAGTCTTCATTCGGGCTGGGCAATTATAGACGTGAAGTGAAACAAGAAAAGAAAAAGGGTTTGGGCCTTTTTGATGTGGAGTGCACAATAAGAAAAGGGATTCTATAATTTCTATCCCTTTATATATTATGGAGGAGGGGGTCCTAGGAATTCACTAGCAGACGGAACAAGAAAAAAAAAGAGAACGCAACTATATTTTATTGATCCCATTCGAGCAGAAAAAGAGATGAAGGGCAGACAGTGGGTTATCTCCATCATAATGTGCGACTAAACATCTTGTAATTTCTCTCGATAAAAGATATATGGTTTGATCATGTTTATGGATTTTACTTTGTTTGTCAAACATTAATTCATATGATTTTAATGCATATCTTTGGTTTGATTATAATGTTTTAATATAATTACTTGATTGGGTCATCTTAAGACACGTTATTGCGAGTCAACAATTCGTACCGAGCCCAGTTAGTATAGAGGTTAAGACGATTTGTGTGGTAGACATAACTTGTACCTAAAATTGTTCACTTGAGTAATTATAAAATTATTTGATGAGATTATTGTAAGACATATTATTGCTTGTCAACGATTCGTGCCGAGTCTAATTAGTTGATTAAGACGATTCGTGTGGTAAACATAATTTGTGCCCAAAATTATCTTTCCAAGTAATTCAAACTATGTCTATGTGGTTTGGAATCAAACAATAGTAATAATCCATAACTTAGTCATATTCATATATTCGGAGCCGAGAGGGATTGCTTTTCTTTTAATTGTTTACAAATCTTATTTTTATATTGATTAACGGGGAACCGTGGTTATTGCAACCATATTCGACGAGATGACAAAGACATATTCGTTCATATCTGTTGTTTATTACTAACTTAAGCATGCAAGACAAGTCGATGGCGTTTCCACCATATTCCAGCTAAGCTGCAGTCAAGGCCACATACTCATTCTCAAAATTCAAGGATATATTCAACGACATTAAACAAAACTTAAAGACAGTTCTGAATTCCAAAGATACACTTTCGCAAGCTCTGATAAACAAGAACTTCCTCAAAGAACGTCAAGTATATGATTTTAAATAGATCAAGTCACAAGGTCTATGTTGAGGGAGATTGTCAGCCTTCAAGTGTTGCCAAAGAATGAGTGTGTTGGTTCAGAAGTGTTCCAGTCAAGAAGTATCCATGATTATTTCAAGGCTAAAGACCATGATATCAAGTTTAAGTCAAAAGATATCAAGCTAAAGATCAAGCTCCAAGATCACAAACATGCAAAAGGAACTTCAAAATAATTCCCAAGACTACAAGGTTCCAAGACTCAAGACGTCACAAGAAGTGAAGCCATATGTTCAATGACCACCCCTTAGAGGGAGATTGTTAGACTTAGTTTTTATTAAAGTGATGGTCATTAATATTCCTAAACCTTGTATTCGTCTAGTTTATGTTCCCAGGAATTCTATAAGCTAATTGGGCCTAAGTTACGGGCTTAAGCCTATTAAATATAAAGCCCGGTCCATGAAAGCCCACCAAAGCCCATGGCCGGCCAAAGACTACTATATAAAGCCCTCTCTAATTGTGGAGAGGGAGTTGCTCATTTTCTATCTATGTGAAGTAACTATTTTTCTCTTTAGTTATTTCTCTCTCAAAACACCTCTCTCTCTCTCACAAGTAATTCGTGTATGTGTATGTGTTCTGAAGTTGTTGTTGGTAGGTTTGTAGATCTTTTAAAGTACTTTGCAATGAGTGACAAGTTTTTCTGTATATCCTTATCTCTCTGAGCTTGTTATGGATCACTGTCTTCTTCAAAAGCTGACTCAGATGGAGATGTGATTGGTTTGGCTATCTCTTTGCCTTTGTATTTGGTAGATGCATTAGATCTGGCGGAAGATGATTATTTTGATGATGGTGCATATGATTTGTAAGATTTTGTTGCTTGATAATAAGGATCTGGATATTGTTGAGCAGCAGCAACAAGTGCTAATGGGTTTGCATTCTTAGCTATCCTCTTAGCACGAATTTTATTAACTTCCTTTTGATACTGTTTTAGAACGTCAAAGAGCTTATGATATGATACAATGTCCAAGTCATGATTTTGCTTGACAATTGTCACAAATCTTGACCATTCTGGTTGAAGTTGTTAAAGAAACTGAACATTGACTTGCATCGTAGCAACTGTCAAGTTGTTTCTTATCATTTCATTCATCATCTTGTAAAATCTAGAGTAGTATGACTCCATTGACTCTCCATCATGAGAAGTGAATCTGCCAAATTCCCAAAACAAATTAGTCTTGACATCTTGAATGTTAAGAGATTCACCCTGTTGTAGTCGTTCAACAATTTAGTATATTTCATCCCCAATTCAAGCAATAGCAAATGAATTGCTTCCTTTTCTGATTGATAATGTTTTTTGTTTTCAGGAGACATATTCAAGAGTGTTTCAACTGCTGTTCGTTTTAAAACTTCTAGAGAATCATCTGTGGATGGTACAGCTGGGATTGTGACAGTACTAAGTTTCTATGGACATTTATGGATGGTACGGTGGAATATGTAGTAGAAAAGGTGTTGTAAGGCTTCAAGAAGAATGCATTTTCTCAAGGCATCACTATTTGGTCTTGCATCAATGTATCTTAGAAAATGTGATTGCCATTGAGCATATCTTCCTGTTGCAAGCATTAGTGGTCGATCTCTTCATCCAGCTGCCATGATGTTGTTATGCATTTGACTATCGATTGTGGATGTTGTTATTGGAGTAGTCATGATGAATGATTTGTTTGTTATGAAGTGAAAATAATGTTGTAGGATCTTAAGTTTATGAATTGATTGTGTTGTGGTTTGATTTTAATTTGGATGAACTTGTCTTGTTTGGTAGAAATCTCCTAAGATTGATGATATAAATCTCCCTTCTTAGAAATTGGTATAAATCGCCATTGGTATAAATTACCCTTGGAAGAAATTGGTATAAATCGCCCTTGTTGGAAATTGGTATAAATCACCGGTATAAATCTCCTCCTTTAGACTGCGTATTAAATCACCCCCTTTAGACCGCGTATAAATCACCCCCTTTAGACTGCGTATAAATTGCCGCCTTTAGATGGTGGGGTTATTAAATTCGCTTGCCCTTCAAAAAATGTAATTTATATCCGCCTTATAGGGTAAAATGTATGAATATCGCCCACATTCCAATACAGTCGCTTAAATCGGCCACTATCAAAAAAAAAGTTTTAAAAATCGTCCTAATTTCAAAATGTTGGATTAAATCGGGGCCACCTATCAAAATATGTTGTATAATAACCCTATCAAAAAGTGTATAAATCGTCGGGCCAAGGATGCGTATAAATCTCCTAAAAAGACGTATAAACTACCGGATTCAAAACGTATAAATCGCCATATTCAAACTACGTATAAAACGCCGGCTTCAAAAAGTACATTTTTTCAAACACTAAAAAGACACACTTTTTGACACTTTTGATGATTTCTTTTGCAAAACTAGGAAGATCTATGAAAGTCTTAACATAAAAATCCAAACTTTTTGATTTTTACCACCAAATATTTTTCACTCTTTTTGTATCAAAAAGGATGATTTAGGCTTAAAACTACTTGAAAGATTCTTGTTTCTACAAGTAAAACGACTAAACTAATAAGCTAAGCAACTTTATCTATAGAAGACAAGAAAGTTTGGCCAAAATAGGCTTGAATAAGCACAAAATAAGCTTGAGAAACTCTAATAAGCCACGGTTTGCTTATTAAGACCACGAACCACAACAAAAAACCAATATAAACCCCTTTGGCTCTTGATACCAATTGTAGGAACCCGAAAAATCACTTCACTTCACCATGAAACCAAGAAATAAGATAAGAGAAAAGGAAGAAAAGTAGAGAGAGAAGTTTAGAGAGAGAAACTAAAGAGATAAAAAGAGATGGTTGTATTCTTGCATAAGTATGTGAAAACAAATGAGAACCAACACCCTCTCCACACTTAGAGAGGGGTATTTATACCTAGACTTTTGGTCGGCTTTCATTAAGCCTTATGGGCCGAGTAGGTTTGTTTCTTGGGCCGGGCTCGGGAGAACTTGGGCTTAAGTCCGCAACGCATACAATATTAGATTAACTAATGAGTCTGATACCCGTAACTAGCCTATTACAGCATATATTAAATAAAGACCGTGATTCCTTGTTCGACTCAATATTTTAAGGCTAACAACGTGGCTTGCCGTTTTTAACGAAATTGATTTTGCTTGCATACTTTTATCTTTGATGTGGTAGGAAATGAATTGTAATGCAGTAGGTTACTTGCGTTGTTCATAGAAATGATTTAGTATAGATGTGGCTTGCCGGTTTTAACGAATTTGATTGTGTTTTCTTGCTTTTGTGTGTGATGTGGTAAGAAATGAACTGTAATGCAGTAGGTTACTTACGTTGTTCATAGGAATGATTTAGTGTAAACGTGGCTTGCCCGTTTTAACGAAATTGATTGTGTTTTATCACTTTTGTCTGTGATGTGGTAGGAAATGAATTTTAATGTAGTAGGTTACTTACGTTGTTCATATGCTTGATTTAGCGTAAACGTGGCTTGCCGTTTTCAACAAAATTTATTTTGCTTGCCTACTTTTGTCTTTGATGTGCTAGGAAATGAATTGTAAATAAGTAGATTACTTACGTTGTTCATAGGAATGATTTAGTGTAAATGTGGCTTGCCGTTTTTAATGAAATTGATTTTGATTGCCTCCTTTTGCCTTTGATGTGTTAGCAAATGAATTGTAATGTAGTAGGTTACTTACGTTGTTCATAGGCATGATTGAGTATAAACGTGGCTTGCCGTTTTATCAAAATTGATTTTGTTCTCTTGCTTTTTCTATGATGTGGTAGGAAATGAATTGTAATGGGGTAGGAAATGAATTGTAATGCAGTAGGTTACTGATAACATCAAATGACGTCTATTTTATAGCATCATTTATCCCATGTAATTAACCCATTTTGTATAATTATTGCAAAGAATTGTTACTTAAACTTAATCGTTAATATTTGAGAATTGCCAAGTAGTAGAAGTAATTTTATAATAACTTGGTGAATACTAGCAAAAGGTGGCATTTAGAAGCTTAAAGAAGATATTTTAAATGATTACTACTGTGAAGGACCATACGCCGTATCCATAATGGAAGATCAATGGCGTTCTGATGCCTGCACTCACCAAAGACAATAAGGAAATCTTGCTTCAATACGCGTATCTCTAGTGGAAAGCCAATTCGCCGTATTGGAAAAATATAGAAGGTGAATATTCTTGGAAGATATCCAACGTACGGTCCCTAATCCAAGGAAACATCCAATACGTCTCGTAGTCCAAATTACTTGGATTCGCAACTATCGTCACCGACTTTTAGACCCTATAAATACAAAAGATCTCAAACAAGTTTTAGTGTGCTAAATCGTACTTTTCGATACTAAACCACAAATCGATTTTCAAAGGGAGGCGAAACAGAGCAGAGAGGTCTTTGCAACGCATTCAATCCATAGGAAGACATCATGTAATTTTTTATACTTTTGTCAAATCGTTTAGTTTTTGAATCCATTCGTTAACTCAGGTTAGTTTACTTGGTTAAGCCATTACTCTTGTATTAATTATGGGTTGATGGCTAATACCTTCGGGTATTAGCCATTATTATTAAAGATACTGAAAGTGTGGTTTTGTTTTATATCTCGATTGCTTGATTTATCGTTGTATGCTTATTTATGTTTATCAATATAATTATTTACGTGCTTTTGTATGCGAGCTATCATTCAACTGGATCAAGTGATACAGACCAAGTAATCTAGATGCCGGGATAGCTCTCCATATAGTAATTTATACATCTAGGATTATAGGATCACAAATATTATCCTTCTAAAATCGTGCTAAGGATACGTTTCTGGCTTAACTAGTTAACAAAAATTGCCTTTGGTTTTTTGAACATGTTAACTAGTAGGTGAATCTAGATAATGCGACAAATAATGTTCTGATTTCATTGGATAGTTGGACAGTGGAACTACTTGCGTATAAAGGGCCATTAAGCTGTAAGTGGGTGTTAGGTTAAAGTTCACTGAATGCGTAGGGTTTTATTTTTGTTACAAGATCCTCTCATTGCGCTTTAATCCCTAAGATAGGATTATATTAGAGCAAATAAGGATACTTTATGCGGGGAGGATGCTTTAATTGTGACTGAATTAATGTTGTCTGGTTCTTAGGATGAAGTTCCCGCCTAGTTAAGAATGTATGCCTTTCGTTGATAAAGTATCATCTGCACTGAATAAAACAAACAAACTCTATATCGGTTAATGTAATGGCTAATCATTTTTTCTTATAAGGATCGACACAGCTCTTTTATCCTTCTGTTAATTTGATTGCGTGCGTTAAAGTGTCTTGAATTGATTGTAGTCACCAACCAAACCCGTGCCAGTCTCTTAGGCTGAAACCTCCTTTTACCTGTTAGAATCAGGATTAGAACTAACATAGGATTAGCATAGGTTTGACTTAGATTAGAATTAACTTACATTAGATAACCAAAATATTAATAAATTGAGAGATTTAACCTCGCTTCAATTGTTCGACACCTTACTTAACACGAATCTACCACCGACCGGGTACATTGCCTGTTAAAGTATTTTTTTGTTAAGTTGGCAAAATATAAATTTAAAACTTGAATCATAAAAATATACCATACATCGACAGCACATCAAGTTTTTGGTGCCGTTGCCGGGGAGTGAAAATTAATCTTGATTTTTATTTTATATTTTGGTTTTTAGCGTTAGATCTAACCCTTAGGATTAGTGTAGTTTAGAGTAGTTTATATTCCTGCTTATTTGCTTATTCTGTTTGTATGATACGACGTATTCAGTTCACTGAATACGACGTATTGAATATTTAATAGTTTTTCTAGTAAGATTGTTACAGGATGGACGATTCAAACATTACTATGGAAGATTACATCAGGCTCGAGGAAGAAAAGGCTCGAAAACGTGGGAAAGTGTTTAAGTGGGAAACCACTAAGTATGGTAAAATCTGGTATGATGAAGATATTCACGACCTCAGATCCGTTGAAACCAAATTCCTAGCTATAGCCTTTAATGACGAGGCATCATCAAAAACACTATCTTCTGAGCCCACGGTAAGTTCTCTTAATGATGAAATTGACTTTAGAATTTCGTTTGATGATTCCGACGATGAAGACTACACGGTAATTTTTGAGAAAAACTCGTTTTTTATAAAATAATTTCTACCAATGATTTATAAACGGATTCGAAAAATGATAATGAAAAATTCATGCCTTCACTTCCATCACCTGAGCCTGCTATCAGTTGTTTGGATGATTTAGACTTCTTTATAGATTTTAAGAATGAATTTTCAGCCATTGTTTACAATGATGCTCAAACGTCTAAATCAAATTCATTAACTAAACCGATTTTTAACCCTTAACATATTGATGAATTTGATTTAAATGATAAAACATCATTGTCTGAATATGATGAAGAGGAACAAAATGTTTTATACTTTAATGATATATTCCCTTTCAACATTATTCATCCTGATGATTTAAAGTCGGAAAAAGACAATTGTGATAATGAGGTCAATATATTACAGTCTTCGAAGGGTAATGAAATTACGCAAGAGTCAAATGTGCTATATGAAACAAGTCAAGATAAAATCATTAAAACTTTCAGAACGGGAAGTTTTGTCATGAACTTAAAAGTAAATATCGTGATTTGGAATTATTACGTAAATGGAATGCTATTCTTTCTCATTATGAATTTATATGTGCCGTTTGGCGTTCCATTCGACCCTATACGGTATTATAAGGATGGTATTTATACAAGAATGTTGCGGAAGCCAATGTACGTTTTCTTTGCTTTATTCAAATTAGGAAAATTGGTCTCCAAGAACGGATACAACGTATTAGGTCAAAACCTATACGGTGTATTCACTGTTTTTATTAGAAGTTGACTAAGTCAACAAAACTCGCCAATACGGCGTATTTATCATGAATCAATACGACGTATCGAGTATTGAGTTTGGGTATAAAAACCCCTCTGATACGCCGGATTGAGTTTTACCACAAATTTTCACTCCACACACACAAACGATTTTACCACTAAATTTCCTGGAGATCATTCTTGTTCTTAATTCATAATCATACTCTTCTTTATCACGATTGTACGGTAATAATGTTTCCCCTTTCTCTTTTCGATTTACTATTTCATATTGAATTTAATAATTAGGGTTAGGGTTTGGTTATTGATGAGTTAGGTGTTAGGCATTATGTTTGAATACCTTTACCCCTCCCCCTTGAATGAGAATTAGGTTGTTTTATGAAATGGGTTAATGTGGGTAAAAAGGGGAATCCCTTTTTGGTTTTCATATTGCAAAGCAATACGGTGTATCTACTAACATGGATACGGCGTATTGACTCAATTTTACCCCATTAAAAAACCCCAATACCGCGTATTCAATAAAATGAATACGGCGTATTAATCTAAAAGGGATCCTAAACTTTAATGCCCATACGCCGTATTGACTCGCATCTATACGGCGTATTGACCAAGTTGACCCTTGTACGGCGTATCCATTTATGAATACGCTATATCCACCCTCAGAACAGAATGTTTAATATTCTATAATCTTTGTGCTATTCTCATTGATTTTACAGATATGGCTCTTCCACCACGTGATCAGAGGCACTAGTACCTTAGGTATGAGGGATTACAGTACATAGATGCTGATATAGTGGATTTTGAGACGAGACTGACTAGGATATATAGGAGGGAGGTGCATAGGGTGTAGGTATTCGATTTTAGAGGATTGTCAGACTTGATGGCTGAGGGGTTGAGTGCTAGGATGCTTATTGAGCACAAGGATGCTCGAGGAGTGAGTTTGTTCACTAGCCGGGCCTGGAGACGGGTATTTGATATTAGGGAGCCGTTGGTACATGAGCTTATTCTAGAGTTTTTAGTACATTCAGGTTTTGAGAGGCAGTGATTGATTTAAACATGCCTGGAGCTCTAGAGTTTCAGTTAGGAGGAGCTAGGCATTGCCTGAGCTGGAGGCAGTTTATTATAGCCTTGGGATTACACACTGCTGAGGAGATGCAGACTGTTGGATTCAGTGCATACTAGGCCGATAGTGCGAGACAGATCCCCGATAAGGGGGATCTAAGGGCTTATTGGATCGAGATCTCATCTGCTGGAGATTTCCTTGGCACAACCTATTTTACACTACGATTAGGGATTTGATTCTTAGGTTGTGCCATAGGTTGATTACTTGTAGTATTGCTGGGAGGAGTCATGCACCAGAGAAGGTGACCGTGACTGATTTATTTTAATTGAGAGGGATGGACGTTGACTCGGTCAACGTCCCTTATTTATTAGCTAGGCACTTGAGGTTGTTTGTTGCTGGGAGGAAGAGCGGGGCTCTTATCTCTAGAGGTCAGTTTGTAGCTCGATTAGCCAAGCATTTGGACTCCTAATGGAGGAGAAGCTTTAGGGATTAATGGTTATTGCCCCTGCACTCCTGGTTATTGACATGGCTGAGTTGGTGAGATTGCAGATTTATGAGCAGATTGATGATACATGGGCTTGGGAAGCCATAGGACCAGAGAGGGAGTCTGATGATGCGGCTGGTGCCCCTGAGGCAGCTGAGGATGCTCCTGTTGTTGTCAAGGGTGGCCAGGCTGTTCCGGCACCCGTGCAGGCATCTCAACATCCACCACCACCACCTCCTGCTGCGGGTAGGATTGTGCCTTAGAGATTAAGGAGACTTGGGGAGGAGGTGCAGGGATTGCGATAGGATGTCAGGACTTTACAGGGACGTATGGAGAGATCGATGACCGATCAGAGGAGATTCTCCACATGGATGATTTCATGTATGGCACAGCTCATAAAGGCTAATGGGCAGACATTTCAAGCATTCGATGGGATCTTCCGGGGGAGCTCACCTGTAGCATTCCAGAGACGCACCAGGCAGAGGACTGACGGTGCCAGCACCTCCATAGCCCAGCAAGACCAGTAGCAGCCAACCCATGATCCCTCTATCCTTATCTTTTGTTTATATGTATTTGTACATTTATTATTATTCATGTCGTGATGTATCTAACTTTAAACAGGTTCTCATATTTTTGTATATATCGTGATATGATGTTTTGACTTGTTTATGCATGATAGAACAAAGACTGGTAGTAAGTTCAGCACCATAGCTCATGAATACATTTCAGAAATAAGCACCATATCCAAACACGAATGCAGAATTGAGAAAAGAGAGTGATTTCAAGTGAGTGGAGAAGCTGAAGAAAAGTCTAACTTAAAGACTTCGCTGTAAACAAAAGTGCTTCCCGGAAGACAACCCGGATTGTTATCGAGTCTATCTTCCCACACATCGATACGGCATGTCCTCTCTATACCATACGGCGTATTGATTGTCTAGACGTTATCAGTCTTTATTTTTTATGCACTTTAAAAACATTATTGTCAGTTATGGCAATATGGTGTATTCATGCACATGATACGTCATATTCACCAGACTAACTCGTATTTAGTTTTGTTTAGTTTAGTTTAAAAATTGACCGTAGGTACCAAGATAGGAATGTACGTTTTTCCAATATTTTTATACAGGACCTCGTGAAAGAAATGTCGACGAATATTGGTGGAAAATTTACAAATCTGGAGATCTTAAAGTGTTGGAGTCTTGAAACTTCAAGGCGGTTGTTCAACATGAATTCTTGCCCAATAAACTCAACATGGAGAATCTACCGAGCAAATATCAGGGGAGTTTCTCATTCTAATTCTTTTTAATTCCCGTATTTAATGTTTTGTCTATACTACCGAAGGATGGTTGTATAATTCAATGGGGGACGGATGGAATTAGAATGTTTAACTTATCTCTAATTTTCACATAAATATGCTTATAATTATGCTCAACTTTAAAAAATGTCAAGCATAGAATTTGTAAGATTACTTGATACATAACCTGCACAAAACTAACCCCTTGTTGATATTATAAGGATTTAACCTTATTCGTTTCTAAATGTTTACCCAAATTCCCACAAATATAAGTGTTGCGATGTTTTAGTAGACTTTAGAAACTTGGGCTTTGGTATATCTATTCGAGTCTACGTAGTGTGAAGTACTATGGATTTAGATAGAGTAACTTGTTTAAATTGGTAAATTTTAGGATTACACCCAAATCGCCTTTACATGTTGCTTATTAACTAACCACACTGGTTAGTTAACCCCCGTATAAACCATTCGTTTACTCTCACTTTAAGAGTAAGATACCCCTAGAACAACCCGTAGAACAAATCCTTTAGGAACTACACTAATTATTTGTTTTGTTACACCTTTACACCTTAGCCTACCTTGTTAGATTAAGTTTATTTTACAGTTGCTAGTTGCTTAAAGTGTAAAGTTTGTATTTCCCGAGTCTTATGTCAATTTTGGTACGGTTGTAAGAAATTTGCACATCGCAAATGAGAATGTATATTATAGTCAAAACTTACGTATTTTTACTACCATCGCAATTATTAGTACGTTCGAAGAATGAAGGAATTATCGAAGGAATTATCCAGAATTATTATGATTGTGAAGATGGTGAAATTACACCGAGTTTCGTAGTATAGTGTTAGAAAAAAAATCAAAAAAATTAGAAAAATAGAAAAAAATCGCAAAACAAAAAAAAGAGAAGCAAAGATTATGAAGAGAGAGGAATTGTTTCGCAAATACAGAAGGAAGATTACGATGGATCGATTATTCGTGATACAAATCGACGATTGTAAGTATTGATAAAGTGAAAGATATCGCCACTTTTCCTTGTAAAGTAATGTAAGATGAGATGAGTTGGGAGTTAGACCGATTATGGGAACACTAACTTTAGGTTGTTGTTTTTCGATCTCTAGTTCATGACGTTGTTATAATAGTTGTTGTCTTTATCATCGATACACGGTCTAGGAACAAGTGTCTAGGGCAACTTGTATTTAGACTTAATTTATTTGTTTTGTAATTTTTATTTAACAACAATTTAATTACCTTTCCTAATCATTAACCATGGGTTTTACGCGAATGAGGATGTGTACGAGCGTGCAATGTCTATTCCGTCGTTACGGCCATGTATGCATGTCTTAGCTTCCATGTGGTTTATTATTTTGGTGAAAGTTAGAAGATACTACCATATATTTACTCTACTCTTTCTACTCTTTAGCTATATGTCGAGATGGAGTGAGTAGATCAAATGTGTCTATCCGTCGTTACAATGTGTATGTGTGGTCTTTGTTGCCCTCCTAGAATATTGGTATCGATAAAGATTAGTTAGAGTAATCAACCTAGCCTTATCATAACACCTTATTTACCTTTATAATCTTGTTACTCTTAGCTTTAGCGCGTGGTGGTAGATGTGTATTCTTGCCAAGCCTATGATTAGATAATACAGTCACGAGTCGAGAAATTAGCGAATTAGTTACATGTTACAAAAATAGATTAGTTGAGTGATTTGAGTGTTTTCATCTATCTTATTTCGTGGAGGTGTTGGTAGAGATGTACTAGATAATAGATCAAATATAAAGCTTTTTAGCGGAAAATATCCTTAGGAGTGATAATTTTTATAAACATCTAAAAGGACTTATCTTGAGGACAATTAGGTTCAAAGTAGGGGGATATTTGATAACGTCATAATAGCATCATTTTATCCTATGTAATTACATTTATGTATAAATTATTCACAGAATACGGTACTTATGAAATTTTATTATTTGAGGAATTGCATAGTAATTACGGAGTACTTTGCGTATAATATTAGCAAAGGCGTGATCTAGAGCCTTAACGATGACATATTTTGGAAGATTAATTTTTCTGGAAGTACCAATGAACGCGTTATCGTCAATCAAGAGAGATAGATAGTGTGACGTATCAGTGCCTGCATCTCACCAAAGACCACAAAGGAACTTGTTTATACGCGTATCAGTGAAGACCAATAGCCGTATTGGAGGAATTATAGAACGGTGAATATTTGGAAGATTCAAGCGTTGGTCCCTTACTCCAAGAGAATCTTCTTATTTGCCGTAACCAAACTTTGGATACGCATATCGTCACGGACTCCTGACCTTTCTAAAAAGACACAAATCTCAAAAATGATCTTTACAGTGTGTGCTAAATCTTATTCTCGGATACTATAAAACTACAAAAGTCATTTTTCTAAAGGAGAAAAAGAGCGAGAGTCTTGCATAGCATTTCACCAATGCATAATGAGCAGAGACAAGGTGTAGAATTTCTTGTACTTTGTATCGTTAGTCTTTAGTATCATTTTGTTTGTAGAATCGACGGTTAGTTTACCTTGGGTACGGCCAATTACTTGTTTGTATTAATTATGATGTTTGAAGGTTATACTGGGTATAGCCTTCATTTTATGAAGAATCCTGAATGTTTGGTTTTGTTTTTAGATATTGTATTGCTTAATTTAGATCATTGTTATGTTTGTTTAGTTTAGACAAATATACGTGTTGACGTGCTTTTTATGTGATCTATCATTCAACTGGATTTAGTGATATGGACTAAGTATATAGATGTGGGATACTCTCCATTAGTAATTTTATACATCTAGAATATAAGTGGTATCACAAAATGTCTTCTTAAATCTTTGATAAGGATATGCTATGGTTAATAGTTAAACGCAGAAATTATATTTGGTTTATTGACATGTTGAATAGTAGGTGAATCTAGATAATGACTAATAATTTTCTGATTCCATATTATGTAGTAAGAGTGGGTAAAGTTTCTATGATGTAGGTTTTATAACAAAGATCACATTGCTTTTAATCCTATAAGATAGAATATAATGAGCTCATGAAATAAGGATGTTTAATTTATGACGCATTTAATGTGTCTAGGTTTAGGATGAAGTCGCTAAGAATGATATGCTTCTTTCAAGATAAGTATCATTGCACTGAATAACACCTAAACACAATTTTTCTAAAGGCATTAATCTAATGGATCATAATACAGTATCCTTCTTTATAAGTAAGGCTGGAACGTCTTTTTATCTTTGTTATTTGCTTGTGTGGGTTAAAGAGTTTGAATTGTTGTAGTCACAATACTAAACCCATGTCAGTCTAGTAAGCTAAACCCCCCTTTTACTTGTTAGGAATTAGGAGTTCTAACTTGTGATAGGATTGCATAGGTTTGACTAAGATTAGAATTAACTTAGATTAGATAACCAAAATATTAATAAATTGAAAGATTTAACTTCGCTTCAAATGTTCGACACCCTACTTACCAAGAATCTACCACCGACCAGGTACACTGCCCGTTAAAGTGTTGTTTTTGTTAAGTCAGCAAAATATAAATTTAAAACTTAAATCATGAAAATATACCATACAACGACAACACATCAGTTATTTATGTTGTTCATATGCATGATTTGGTGTAAACATGGCTTGCCTTTTTTAACAAAATTGATTTTGCTTGCTTACTTTTGTCTTTGATGTGGTAGTAAATGAACTGTAATATACTTGGTTACGTACGTTGTTCATAGGAATGATTTAGTGTAAACGTGGCTTACCGTTTTTAACGAAATTGATTGTGTTTTCTTGCTTTTGTCTGTGATGTGGTAGGAAATGAATTGTAATGCAGTAGGTTACTTACGTTGTTCCTATGCATGATTTAGTGTAAACGTGGCTTGCCGTTTTTATTAAAATTGATTTTGCTTGTCTACTTTTTTCTTTGATGTGGTAGGAAATGAATTGTAATGAAGTAGATTACTTACGTTGTTCATAGAAATGATTTAATGTAAATGTGGCTTGCCGTTTATAACAAAATTGATTTTGCTTGCCTCCTTTTGCCTGTGATGTGGTAGGAAATGAACTGTAATGCAGTAGGTTACTTACGTTGTTGATGGGCATGATTTAGTGTAAACTTGGCTTGCCGTGTTTAACAAAATTGATTGTGTTTTCTTGCTTTTGAATGTGATGTGATTGGAAATGAATTGTAATGCAATAGGTTACTTACGTTGTTCATATGCATGATTTAGTGTTGATGACATCAAATAACGTCACTTTTAAAGAATCTTTTATCTCGTGTTTCTTACCTATTTTGTATAATTATTGCAAGAATTGTTACTTAATCGTTTATATTTGAGATTTGCAGTAATTATGGAGTAGTTTGTGAAGATTAGCTAAAAGGCGCGCATTCTGGAGCTTAAACGAAGAAATCTGAAGAAACTGTTCTGACATGTTATACGATATATCCATCAAGGAAGATACGGCGTATATGTGCCCGCACTTCACAAGAAACCACGAAGACCTACACGTCTTATCTAGAAGCTATCATACGTCGTATCCAAGATATAGCATACGAAGATTCTGGAAGATATCGAACGTGGTTCCTACTCCAAGAAACTTCCAATACGCCGTATTGACCTCAACCAATACGGCGTATCGACTAAATTCTAGACAGTATAAATAGTAAACCTAAAAATGAGTTTTTGGTTTGCTTGATCATATTTTCGATACCTTAACCACAAAAGTCAATTTTCAAAAGACAAGAAGAGCAGAAG
>BQNB010015454.1:0-53042 GCA_026074375.1 Tanacetum coccineum
TGTGTTGTTTTTTTTAGATTATATATATTTTATTTTATTATATTATATATTTAGTTTAAAAGAGAAAATTAACTAATCAACAGGAGCCTAGAGGAGATGCGTAGGGTATGTAAGGCTTAGATTAGTAGCTGTGTATATCACCAAACCGGGTAGCATCGGTTAGTATCAGGTATGCTTAGAAAAGTTTCTTTTTGTATTGGTGGTTATGGCGAATCATTTTAGTTATTAGGTGATTTGTATTTAAACCGTTTCGTATTAGTGAAGGAAATTTTGTTCGATCTTCGTGGATAACGGTATTTTGAGTTGTTTCATGTTAGTTTGAGAGCGCAATTTTGCCCGTGTGTGAGTGCATTGCGATTGGTTGCTCGTGATAGAGCGGATACCCACTTCCTGATTATGATGGGCGTGCGATGTATTTAGTGTACTCTTTAAGCTCGAAATGTATTCGGGCTGACCAATTATACCATCTTGTTAGGAGATATAATAGGAAGGTAATAGACCGTGAATGGTCACGAGGAGTATTGGAAAGAGTGTGATGACCAATTGAGGAACCTGGCCATACTTTTAACTATGTAAGCTTTTGGGAGGTATCTTGACCTACCTAAGTGAAGCGAGATTTAAGACACCCGTTGAGTAGATTGATTTGGAAAAGTTTAAAGCATATAATGATGTGGTTTAGATTTTGGAACGGCCTTCCTAGAAGGGTAGAGCCGGGATTGTTTGACCAAGAAACGTCTACTTGGGGATTTGAGTAAGTAAGTGTTAATAAGGTAGAGTATGAGTCGTGTTGTGTAGGACGTATACCCCGTAGGGTTAGTCTCGTTGGTTGAATAACTAGAAAGATTTAGAAATGCCAATTCTAATAGAATTGTCATCACGTCGAAGACGGGATCGTATCCTGACACCCGACTAAGACAGAGAGACCTAAGTTTGGGAAATTGTGAATCTAAGAGATAGCATGAGAGGCTATTATAATTTTGTGATCGGATATGGATTGACCGTGAGAAAGTGTAGGACTGGACTGTGGAAAGACTTAGTCTTTAGACGGATTGTAAGAAACCTCGCTTGAAAAGACTAAATCCCAGTGATTGATGTGATTCTTTGAGGAATGGAATTTCCTGTCAGTATTGTGAATTGATGATTTGAGTTGAATTTCAAGGCGAAATTCCTTTAAGGGGGTGAGACTGTCATAACCAGTAATATTTTCTAAGGTTAAGTATTATAAAATATTATAGTTTGGTATTTTGAAGTCTTTCGATCTTGTCCGTTTTTTTGATGAAAGCAGAAAAGTTGACTTCTGTTGACTATTTTTGCGTAAAACGGTTTCGGTTTAACCGGGAGTTTGATGAAGTATTGAATTCTTAAATGAATCATTTTTGATTCGTTTTTCTGTTTTAAAGTGGTTTTGAGGTTTTCAATGCTTTCCGGGAAGTTTTTCCGCTTTAGCGAGAAATCGTCACGCAGTGCGTACCGGCACGACAGTTTATTCGAGTGTGGAGATTTAATGAAGTTGGGAATGTGTTAATGGGTTTATTTATTTAATAAATTCATAATAATGAAATAGCGTGGAATTAAAACGTAAATTGTGAGTGTGAGACTTGAAAGTTATCAGAAAAACGGTTGTTTTCATGAATTTCAGTAAAAGACTGTAACAGTCGTAAAAAGGTGAAATTTTGGGTGAATATAAGGTGTCAAGCTATATTTTGTGATTTGAATTGTTTTTTTATGGATGAGCAAGGTTCGGTTAAGTTTTGTCAAAAATTCATGTTTTCGGTCCGGAGTAGCCGATAATGGCTCAAATTGGAATTTGTAGGAATTTAATGTGATATGTGTCGTATGAATAACCTAGGTTTATGGAAAAATGATTTTAAACGCAATGGAAATGATAACTAAGTTTGGTTGACGTTCTAAAGAGATGAAAATTGAGTTTTTAAGTGATGCCGACGCAAAAAGGAAGACTCGAGACTCTCCTAGGATACTTGGACGCCTAGGTGGATATGGAGGAACACGAAGGCTAAAAACTTGCTAGTATGTTCCCTTGGTACACATATTTTCCTCCACCTTAACAAATTTTTCATCATTCTCTAATTTTTAAAATAACAAAAACTTTCTATCTCTTCTTCCCTCTCTCTACAAATCGGACGAACCACAAGGAAGGGTAAAACAAAGATTTTGAAGATTTTCACAAGAACACGGGTTAAGAATGGTTAGTGGGTTGATAGTTAGTAGACGCGGGTTATATAAAAGGTGTACAAATTCGTTCCTTTCGCGTCAAAACCGAACCAAGGTCATCCAAACTTGTAAGTTTTCTAAAATTTGTTAAAAGTTGTACTTTTATGGTTATTATGATGTTAGTACACTAGTTGTACAAGTTGATCGTTAAAAAGGTCGAAGCTTGAAAGCGAAAGTGTAAAAAGGGGTGTTTGTTTGACGACTAAAAAAAGGAAGAAAGAAAAGATTGTTGAGTTGAAATAAAATGGTTATGTGGTAATTTTTCATTTTATGAAGATGCGTAAAAAGGGCTTATTTTGATGATTTGTTTATTTAATAAGCTAGGTTATAGCTTATTTGGGTATGTATGTTTTCGGCTTGGGCTTGGCCCAAGTAAGGGTCCGTTTGTTGAATTGGTTCAAAGATGATTGATTTCTAAATTCCTAATAGTGAGCAAATTAAGGCATGATTTAAGCTAACTACGAAAAACGGTAACGGGATTTTAAGAAGAAAATGATACAATATAAGCAAGTCAAGAACACTAAATTAAGCCCTCTAAATGCTTTTCTAAACTTTTTCTAATCCTATTTAAAAGCTAAGGAAATTCTAAACCGAGAGTTATTTAAGCTTAGAAACGAAGAAAACGAGAACGGATATGAAAACCCGTTCTTTAAAAAAGTGAACTTTCAAAATATTAACCATAAGAAAGTAAATTTCAACCTAATCCTAGAATATGATAAAAGAAAATTTTATAAAAAATAAAATTATTTTTTTGATTATTTTTCTATTTTTTAAAGTTTTTAACTAAATTAATTCACGAAAAATATAAAACTTTAAGGTAAAAATCGTAAAAAATTTCTAAAAATAGTTATGATAAGCAAGATGCAGGAAAAAGAGAAATCCTATTTGCTAAAACTAAATAGCCAAGTAGAGGAAAATTCAATAAGCACATCGAATTGCTTATTATACTAAACTCAAAAAGGGATTAATAAAAAGATTATTAATAATTCTTTTTAGTGCACCTTGAGATGTAAAAGTCCCAAGGATGCAGTGGTGAGGGGTGTCTGTGTTGAGTGCTATAAAAGGGAGAGACTAGGTTGAGGTCGGGGGGTTCGAGTCTGGCTCACCCCCGACTTCCTTGGTTTCCCCTTCTTTTTGCAAAAACCTAAAGAGCTCAAAAGATGTAAAAAAAACAGTTATAATAAGCTATCTTTTGTTGAAAACAACTTTTTTCAAATCACTTAATAGCTAGTTGCATCTAAAAATTAGACAGATATTTACCATTTTTTTTACTTTTAAACAAAAACTAAATAGGGATAAAAACACTATTGATAAGCTAAAAAATATGCTACTACTAAACTTAAAACTTAACCTTCTAAGCTACCTTTAATCTAGAAATAAGAAATTGGAATAAGCCATAAGACAAAAATTAAATAAGCACTTTATACTAAACTGCATACTAAGAGACAGATAACAATCTTTGAGCTTATTTTCCTTAATAAGCAATCGTTCCTTTATGGCAATCTAACTTATATCTACTTAAAACCTGGCCTATAAGCTAATTGAAACATTAAACAAAAAACATTTTAAAATTCAAATAAGCACTGAAAAAGCACAATGAAAAAGCTACTTATGTTGTTTTTGATGTTTTTGGTTTTTCTATGAAAAGCTAGAATAAGCTGAATCCTGGACTAAATAAGCTATAAACAACTTAATTTTAACCTAATAAGCTAGTTAAGACAGAAATTAAACAAAAACTTAATGCAATAAGCTAAAAATCACAAATAAGCACTTTGGTATAAACTGCTAACCAAACAGGCCTTAAGGGCAACTTTGAGCTTATTTTAAGATAAGCTAATGGATCCTTATGGCTATAAGCCCTACACCTACTTAAACATTGGCCAAAAAGCTACTAGAAACAGGAAACAAAAGACATTTTGAAAAATAAATGGTCAAAGAAAAAGCTAGTTGAAAACGGCTTATGTACTCAGTATTACTTTTGGTTTAAAGAAGAATAACTGATTTTAAGGCTAAAAACAGATTACTTAATGAACTAATTTTAGAAAAATAAGCTGAAAAAGATTAATAATGACCTACAAGCTACTTGCAAACAAAATTTGAGAGTCTAATTCCTATTTTTACCTTCTGACTTTAAAGTGAAAAAGACTAATTGACAGTTTCTTTGATGATGGTAGATGACACTAAAAAATGACCTAAGCTTTAAACTTAATTAATGCACTGCCTAAATACTTTGTTTAACAGTCGCTATACTAACAAAAACAGAGCAATTACACGAGATTCCTATAGAAACAATCAAAGATCAAAAGGCTTATGGATGGAGTATAGAAAACTCGATTCACTTAACCAATTCACATCCTTGATTTAAGCTAAATTACCTAATTAAACCTTAAATATTATTCACATACCTAAATATAAGATTTGAATTTGGTTTTTAAAAGACCAAATTGAGCTTTGAAACATTAACTTAAGTTATGCTGTCATAAACCTAAACTACCCCTTTAAATTATCCAATTTCATACTTAGCTTATGTAATTGAGATTTAGAGCTTAGAAGTCAAATACTAGATAATAACAAGCTAAAAATAAACCTAATGAACAAAATTAAGCAGCTAAATAAGCAGAATTAATAAGCTACTAATCTATGCTAATTTTTATGGTTTTTAAACCACAATGTTTTATAAAAATGAAGAGTAAATGAGGATCTAAGCATATAATGAAGCATATTAGCATTAAATACTAAACTAAGATATATAAGCTAATTACTAACTGAAGTAAGCATGTATAAGCAATATAAGTGAAATTAGGAAATAAGTAGAACCAATATAAATAGGAATCTTACAATTGCCTTTGCACGAAACAAGGCTCTATTATAATGCTCTTTTGAGTATCAATAAGCTCCTGCTTATCCTAAGATAAGGCTGGTGGGATTCTGAAGCCATTACGAGTCTGGCTTCCCTTCCATTTTATAAGCTGTGGTATATTTTGGGTGATTTGAGTCTTAATAAGCTTAGTTAAGCTTTTGAAAGCTTAACTAAGTGAATACTAGCTTGTTAATTAAAAATGACAGCTTATTGAGATTTAACAAATCATTAAAGAGCTTATTAATTCATAATGCTATTAAATGAAAACACACTTTGATAATTGAACATTAAGTGAACATACTTTTATTAATATTGAAAGACTAATTACAAGCTTAAATGAAAAGAAAAGTACATTTATCAAAAAGCAATAAGCTGAAATTACATGAAATTAAGCTAAAATAAACTACAAGCTACACTAAGAAAACTACTTCTCTTTCTTGTGAGTGAAAGGCTCCTTTTATAGGCCAAGAGTGAAGCTTCCAGGCCCTTAGATGCTCCCCTTGCTTCTAATCTCAACCCTAATTCATTGATTTTGCACCTCCCCTCATTGATATAGCCGTCCAAAACCTTACACGTCCCATTAGCCAATGATTGGCCTTGGGATTGCCAACCTGGCAATCCAAATTCGTCATTGCTTGCGTCATAATCATCTAGAAGGGTTAAATGTACTTAAACGAGGGTTAATTTTGGTGATTAATTAATTGGGGGAGGACGACCCTACTTTATGTGAACAGTAAATCTGTTTTTCCTCGCCCCCATTGTTATTATTTTGTGTTCTGACTCGGGAAAGGGTTGTTGACTGGCTTTTATAAAAAAGAAATGGGCTCACTGTTTTATTATTTGGCTTGGGCTTGGGATTTAAGGGATTTTGTATAAAGGGTTACGTCCTGTTAGTCCTTAATGGTTAAGCGACTAACGGTGTTATGTTTAGGACTTTGAGTGAAAATGAATTTAACTATAAGGCTCTTTTGGGTATTTGAGTGTTTTGACTTTTTGTGTGTTGACATTGTTGACCTAAGGTTGACTTTGTTGTTCTTTTGCTATAAACTTCTGCTCTTGAGAACTCTTTTCATTCCCGTGTCGTGTTTGTCCGGTGTTATTGTTTTCTTATGATTTGCAATAATCCCGGTACTACACATTCACTACGAAAATATACACAAATTTAAGCTATTTTTTTGTCACTTTATGATCTTTTAAGGGCCATTTTTTGGTATAAAAAGGATATGTGATTTTACAATTTCAAAATTCACCCCAAACGAAGTAGTATCCGTGTCCTCACGCAATGTTATATGCTCTATAACCAAAATACTCAAAACTTTCCCCATAACTAAATCTTTGAAAAGCTTGCAAGCACTTTTGTGTGGGGAGTTAGAAATCGCAAGCCTTTTTATAACACCCCATTTTCCCATTTTTCAAAAACTTTTTCATTTTTTTGACTTTACTAATTTACAACTTACAACTTATTTATTGTGTTGACCATAATGTATTGCTTTCATTTATTCATTGATACTTTTAGGATCAGGAACAAAAAGCACGAAAAAGTATCCAAATGGATAAAGTACATCGACCCCGACTTCATTCTCCAAGCCAAGCTTAAAAACAAGATCAGGCAAAATACAAGTTATGATGCTAACACTACTCATAAAAGCTAATTGTGTACTTACTTTTCCTCCCTTATTCCTAATTTTCTCTAAGGATTTATTATTATTGGTGACAAATAAATTATGACTTATTAATAAAAGTAACACCCGGTTTTAGACCATTAATAGCTTGAAATCCTTTCCTAAGAGACGTTATATGATAAGCTTAAGGTTCCCACATTAAGGTTCTAATTTCGCATGATTTAGGGGTTATCCTTTTTATTTCATCCGAAACAACTCAACTACGAGTCCAGAGACGGAGGCTTTATTTAGATAACCCCGGAGTCGAAATTTGGCTTTATTCTTCTTATTATTGCAACATTATTAAACCTCGGTCCTTTAGAAGGCTGCAACATCGGTTGTGAGCCGGCAAGATGCAGCAAACTTTTATCAGTCTCGGATTATTATTACTATGTGCCTTATTTAGAAGACTACCACATCGGTTGTGAGCCGGCAAGAGGTAGTAAACTTTTATCAGCCCACAGTTTTTATTATTATTATTATTACCTCCACCCTTTAAACGACTGTCACATCGGTATGCGAGCCGACCATGATCCAGAAGTCTTATTTCGGCTTTGGTTTATTTCATAATTATTATTATTATAGCCAAATTTCAAGTCATGTGGTCTTTTAACAACTGCCACATCGGTATGCGAGCCGACCATGGTCCAGGAGTCTATTTCCCCACAACACTGAAAAAACTTCGATGTGTACCTTACTTTCACCAGAGGGAATCTCTACGAAGTGATTTAAACTAAGAATCGCAAAAATCAAAGAAACTTTATTTATTCAACAATTATATAACGTTTATTAAGCTGATGGGAGCAAAAAGCCACAATTAACCTTTATGAGCTTTAAAGAAATCCAACTATTCTATGTTTAGCATCAAAACTTATACTCTACTTTATCATCTCTTATTCTTTACAATTTAAAACTTCTAATAAAGAAACTTGTGAATACTTAGCCTAATGAATTAAGATCGGTACTTTAACAAGTCACATGGACTGGCAACATTCTCAACTCTAATAAATTGATCTTCGCATATTTAAAATCAATTATGAGAACTTGCAAAGTCTTGACTATTTAAAGCTAGACTTGCGTTTTATAGCTCCTTGTATAAAAGATTAGCAAAATTCAATCTATATATGTTAAGGAGAAAAGCTAAGATATAAAACCGGTCGGGTCAAAATTTACTTTTCGTTCTCACCAACGGAAAGCCTACATTCGTGTCAACTATTTATAATTTTTCAACTAACATATTTTTTTTAATATATGTGAACAATAAACTAGATATTAAGACTTAAAAATTTAAAAATTTTGCGGGAAAACGGGGTACGTGAGAACAACGGGCAAAGGTAGGTAAGATCATATCGAAGATATACTACCCCATACTAAAATTAAACATTGTCCTCAATGTTTCCTAGCCTAAGACTTAAAAACCCCATACTAGAACTCAAAAAGTCGAATGCATAATCCAAACATGAAGAAAGTATCACAAAAATCTTTAGCCGTTTATTAAGTGTGCTAAAAGATAAATGTTAGTTGATAATAATCTATAGGATATCGGATTTCCCCAAACTAATGGCAAGCAAAGGCTAGGAAGCTCGAGTGGACCGGGACAAAACACCGAACACGAGAGTCTTCAGAAAATTTTGGGTCAATCCTGCAAACAATCACAAGTACAAACAACAACAAGAATCGGAAGAGTACAAGCCTCCTCACATCACAATAGAAATAAGAAAGAAAATAGAAAATGGATAAGCATGGGGTGCCTCCCACGAAGTGCTTTGTTTTTGGTAACCGAGTCACATAGCTTGACTCGATCCCCGAATTCATTCGTCCTTGGAGAAAGTAAATGGAAGAGAAAATCTCAATCGGGCTTTCATTAATGTTTGGATAAACATTTAAGCACATGAAAGTTCCATCCCGATGAGATGCCACCGGCTCTAAGTGGAGATGCCGGGGTCAAAAATGGTGTCCTCATTCTTGGTGGAGGAAAGTAAGGGAGAAACCTCAGGATAAGTGAGATACGGAAGAAAAGTCTGAGTGACAAATGTGAAGGAATCATTAACTTCAACATTAATTTCATCTCCCCCTGGGTCAAAACATTCGTCTTCGTTAAGCTCATCAAAATTGTTAATCATGGCCGTATCGGGCTCAACGTCGAAGGTAAAACACTCATACTCGGGAAGAGAAATATCATCGTTAAGTAAGTTGTTTCGAACAATAGCATCTCCTTATGAGTCAACATCACTTTCAATACCCGGTGGTGTCAAGTCATCCGGAATGGAAAATATATCAATCTCTTCTTGAACAGGGTCATTATCCTCAACGGGGATAAGATATGTAAGAAGAGACTCGATAATCGAACTTGGATTAACATGAAATTTTTTTAGCGATCGGGAAGATTAATTACCACATAGCAACATCATATGATTAAGATATTCTTTGTGCTCTCTAACAATTCTTGGAGGAAGTGTTATGAGTTCACCGGCGAATTCATGGTGAAGAGGATCACTTTTGGGAGAAAAAGTTATCAAAGTATTATGGTCGGTTTCATTTTGTGGTTCATGATCGAAAAACACTTCGGGAGAGAGATTATGGGTGGTATCATCACTAAGCAAATTCTCAAGAAAAATTACGTCTCCTTCCGAGTCATAATAACCTTCCTCAATATTTGTAGAAACTTCCATAGCTAGAAAAGCATCAATCTCATCAATATCGTCTCCTGGATCGAAACACTCAACCTTATCGGGAAAAGAGGTGTGAAGTAAAACTGGCTCATCAGAATTAGAAACGTTGGAGTTCTTGTTCTTGACATCCTCTTCCATCTCGTTAAAGAGAGGATTTACGTTGCTATAGTTGAAATTATCATTAAATTCAAAAAGAGGGTTTGAATAAATTTGAAAATTTTCTTCTTGAACATCCTTTTTTAAGTCATCCTTAGAAACAAAGAGAGAATCACATCCTTTGTTATTGTCGAAGGTGTCCTCGGATTCTCTTGGGATTGGGACAATTTCCTCAACACGAAAAGTGCTAAGGTGTTCATCCCCCATTATGAGAGAGTCCTCGAGCTCAATGGATGGTAGGATGGATGTGATTGCACAAATCGAAGAAATTTAAGGTATTTTGAATGAAAAAGGTTCTCCTTGTGAATAACTTTAAAATTCTTCAAACACTCTATAAAACGAGTTCTACGTTTAGCTGTCGGCTCTTCGATAATCTTTGCTTCTTGTATTTCCTCTTCATTATTGTCTTTTTCCGGTAGAGTTGAGCAAACTGGAGCAGGTTCGTCGGTGAATTTTTCAAGAGGGGATTTGCTAGCATGAAAGTCACTCGAGAGATTATTTGTTTCTTCAACACTATTCTTGCATGTGTCATCAACCATTTTAATCGATTCGTTTGCATGCTTTTGAGGATGCTTGGCCGCCACTTTTCAAAGCATTCACAATGGTAAGCATTTCCTTTTCAGTGGTAGTGTAATGAATTTGAGCTTATGTCACTGTTTGCTAGCATAATGTATATGCTGAAAAGTGCCTTCCTCTTTAGTTGTCCTAAATCGGCACCAATTGCGAAATCACTTGCATCCACATGAGTGCGAAAGGTCAGCTTCCAATCCGGGACACTAAGATATGGGAGATTCGTTAAGCTTTCTTTTTAAAGGTTCCTTAAAAGCATCAATACAATCCTTAGAAAATACAAAACGGTGTTTCCTTCTCAAGAAGATGAGTCATTGGTCTAGCAATCTTAGAAAAGTCTTGGATAAATCATCGGTTATAATTGACATGACTAAGAAACTCTACACACTTTTATGGTAGTTGGGTGAGGTAGCTTAGCGATAACATCGACTTTAGCACGATCAACTTCATTTCCCGATTTCAAAATTTTATGCCCTAACACAATTCCTTCTCTACACATAAAGTGACACTTCTCCCAATTAAGAACTAAATTCATGTCTTCACACCGTTTTAGCATCTTTTCTAAATTGGAGAGGCACGAATCAAAACTATCCCCAAAAACCAAAAAATCATCCATAGTCTTTTCTATCATATCATGGAATATGGCCATCATACACCGTTGAAAAGTACCAGGAGCATTACACAAGCCAAATGGAATGTGACGGTACGCGAAAGTTCCATAAGGGCATGTGAAAGAAGTTTTCTCCTAGTCTTGGGGATCTATTGGTATTTGAAAATACCCTGAAAATCCATCTAAAAAATAATAAAACTCATTCTTGGCTAATCTTTCTAACCTCTGATCCATAAAAAGCAATGGAAAATGATCTTTTCGAGTTGCTTCATTTAATTTCCTATAGTCAATACAAACTCTCCACCCGGTAACTAAACGTGTCAGAATTAATTCATTCTCTTCATTAGCAACAACAGTAATTCCTCCTTTCTTTGGAACACAATGCACTGGACTAACCTTTTGCAATAATTACTGGTAACTTGTCGTTTTCTTCTAAGAAAGCATATTCTAAGTGAGACGGTAAATCTTTTAACTCTAATTCTGGAGGCTCTTCAATTGAAGATTTTGCCTCGGTCACTTTACTTTGTTTAAGGTCCATCTGAGGAAGTTAAAACAGGTCATTATTTAACAATTTTTCGATCAAACAGATATCTTCCTTCGGATTGCTATCGGCATGATCAATTTCTGGTGAAATCGAATCATCCTTAAGATAAGCTTCAATTTCTTCCAAAATGAATTCGAAAGTAAAGGCTCAGAAGTTGGGGTGGAATAAATTTTTTTTTTGCCACTCAAAGAATTTGAAAATCCTAGAAATTCAGGAGCATACTCCTCACAAACTGCATCAATGATGTCAATTCGGTTTACCGACTTGTCATTTGTAGAGGAGTATCTCGTGGTTTGATCTAGATTAAAAGTTACGGCTTCGTTATCAACCCGAAGGGTTATTTCTTCTCTATTAAACATTTAATTAAAGCATACGATTCGGTTCCTCAAAAAAGGATCTCCCAAGTATAAGAGGTACTCGAGGATCGGCTTCAAAATCGACAACAACAAAGTCGGTAGGAAAATGAAATTTCCCAACTTTGACAAAAACGGTCTTTGGCGGAGTCTTTAGGATAAGTTAATCGAATCGGTCCGCTAACTCTATGTCATTCCGAGTTGGTGTAAGTTAAGAGTAAAGAAAAGCTGTTTCCAAATAGAAAGGGGCATAAGTTTTTGCTCGCGCCAAGACTCGGACCCAAAGAATGACATACATCCATTCTGGAAAATTACATGGTATAAGAAACTTGCCGGGATCTCCTCGCTTTTTAGAGAAGCTTTTGAAGGAGATCGCTGTAGCAATTCTCGTTCAACGGTATCTTTGCTAACTCAAGCAACTTTTCCTATTCATGAGCAACTCTTAATCGTAGGAGAATCTTTGGCATCTAAAGTAAAGCATCCGCGAAAACTTATGTCGAAGCGCAAATCTTTGAAAGATTTGGAAGATTCCCATTTGATTCGAAGCTTTGTCACGGGACTTTTGATCATCACGTCGTAAAGGAAATGGAATATTTGGTTTAGGTAAACTCCTTTGAATATCGGATTTTGGAATGGGAGTGGTTTTAGGAAAACTCTTCAGAACATCGGGTTCCAGAATAGAAATAGGGATAACCGGAGGTGGGATTTGAGTGGCACTTCCTTGGAAATTTGTTTGCTCTTTATCCGTTGTCTCCTCGGTTTCTGTTCTCTATACACTTTTTGAGAAGGATTAGTAGGAATCGAGGGTCCCTCGTAAGCAACACCACTTTGAGTAGTGATAGCTTTTATCTTACCTTTCAGATTTTGGAATGGGTTATTACTCGGAAGAGTACCCCGAAGTTGAGGCTTAGCGTTTTGAAAACATTACACAAATCATGTTTTGCAAAATTATTTTTGAAAAGTGGTTTGTTTGATTTCATCATGACGGGGCTTGTTGAGATTTTTATCATGTTATGGAGTTCATTCTTTAAGGTCTCCTTTTCAACGACTTGATTTGATTTTGCTGTTTCTCAACATCTGATCATTATTCTCTTGTAATTTGAAAAATTATTCTGAAATTCTCTTGTTGATACTTGTTTATTAGGCACTTGGAATAAGGTTTGTTTGAAAATTTGCGAGCATGATTATTTTGAGCTGCTTGAAACCTTGATTACATGAAAATTATTTCCCCCGATTAAAATTTTCCCCTTGACTTTGATTCTGTTAAACCTATTTTGTCCATTGTTTTGCACCGGAGCACAACCTGGTGCTCATTTGATTATAACACGCGTCGTCGGAGGGTTCATGAGGGTTAAACTTGATTTGTAAGTACCCGTAGTTGCACAAACACTAGCCTGATTGTTATCGGTAGCCGGAAAATTATACAAATAATGGGCACCACCACAAGTAACGTAAGTTTCCTCAATCGCTTTAACCGGAGCGGGAGTGACAATTTTTTTAGAAACAATCTCGACTAAGGTCGAAAGTTGATCTGCAAGCTTATCAATTCTTATCTGTTTTACTAGAAGTAAACATTCATCTAGAAGCATTTTGATCTTTTTCGTGGAATAATGAAACTTTTGATTTATTTTCAATTATGTTTTAAGCTCTCTAGTCTTCTTATAAAATATTTCCACCCGCCGCGCCGACATTTAAGTGGAGTCTTGTTCATTTATCGTTTAAACGTTATAATAGGTATCAACTTGATTTAACTCAGTAAATCCGTGATGGGGACAAGCTCTAAGCAACTCCTTAATCGTTCCCATGTTCACTAAAAGTCTCCTCGGGATTTTTTGTGGTAAATCAAAGAAAATTTCATTCTTTAAGTGAGTGGATTTCTCGAAGGAAGGGATAATTGATTCACAAAATTTGGTTAATGAGATCCTCCAAGTCACTGATTGAATTCAGAGGGTTCTTTCTCGTACCCAAGTTTTAGCGGGCTCCCTCGAGCGATATGGAAACATCATAAGCTTAGTCAATCGTTTAGGCACATTCATAACATCGTAAAGTCGATGGTAATTAATACTTTTGAAACTATTAATATGTAGTATGCGGATTTTTCACTCTCACGACCGTGAACAATGGATTCGCTTGAACCAATTGAAGCAAAATTCGTCGTCTTAATTCAAAATGATCCGACATTAATTTCTGGTTAAAACATTAGTTTCCGTACCCTTTCGTGGGTGCCGGAGTAGCTCTTCCATGTATGTTCTGCATTGGTTGCCAACGTTGTACGGAGCTCGGTGTTTGAACCTTATGTTTGGAAGCACGTTCATTTATTTTTGAACGTATTCTAGAATGGTTACGTCTTTGAATTATTTGGGAATAAGAGGAACGTTCTAGTTGCTTCGTAGCACTAAACAAACAAAAGAAATGATAAAGAAAGATTTATGAAATATTTTTGTTTACCGAATAATTTAACCAAACTAGGGTACTCTTTAAGTAATATAATTTTACAAAAGTGGTGCGCCCCTTTTTCGGTACGTGACACAAACGTAAAAAATTTAATCTTTGGTTCGGGAACTTATTGATGGATAATACCTCAATTGAAGGTATTATTTGTTGGTGTTCTTTTACCAACTTTGTAAAATTTTAAATATTCACAAATTAACGAGAAAAATCGAAAAATCCGGAAGAGCAAATATTTTTGTATTTTTGGTTTTAAACTTTTACTTATACTAAAAAGAAAAGAAAAATATTTTTTACTTTTTATATTTTTAATTTTTTTTGTATTTTTGATTTTCTTAAAAGCGTAACTTTCGAAGACGAAAGGTTCTCCAAATCACGATCGACAAACTTCAAACGAAAGAATCTTAATCACAAATCCCCGGCAACGGCGCCAAAAACTTGGTCGTTTATCAAGTTATATACACGTAAAATGATATAAGTATAGAAAATTACCAAACTACCCTTGAGGACAAAAGTAGTTAGGAAAATTCTCACAATTCACACAAAAATATTATTCGTTTTAACCGGTAAGTGATTACCGGGTCGTTTTCCCTAAGATTTATGAAATTGAGACCACGTTTGTTATTTGGACAATGATTTGAATTGGTTCGAAGATGATTTGTTTTCTAAAATCCTAGAAGTGAGCAAATTGAGAGACAATTAAACTTAACTTTAATAACGGGAAATTAAACTTTAACTAAAAACGCAAAACGGGAATCCAAACGGGCCCTAAAACCCTAAATTAACAAAATTAAGTCCTAAAATAATATTTTTGGTTTTTATAAGTCTAAATTAACTAAAAAGCTAAGGCAAAGAAAACTAGAACAAAAACGAAGGTGATATGGGCTTGAAAACACTAAAAATGTAAACGGGAATGAATCCCGTTCTTTAAAAAATGAAATTTTGCAAATTAAACCCTACGGAAGCAAAACTATTTTTCCTAGGAACTATATGATAAAAGAAAATTTTCTAAAAAAGAATTATATTTTTTTGACTTTTTTATAAATTTTTATGAATTAAAAACGATTTTAAAGAAAATTAAATAAAAAAATACTAAACGTTTTATAAAAATTCTGAAAAAATTATGAAAAATAGCTTGAACAATAAGGAATCTAAGAAAAATAAGATTGGAAACACAGCTTATCGAATAAGTTGTGTAATAAGCAAAGACCTTATAATACTAAAAGAGCTAAGTTGTATATAAATAATAGATTTTGCAAAGAAATACTGGATGAGCTATTGTAGCATGATGGTTACTATGTGTGTGGAGTGGGACGTGTGTGTGTGAGGTAAGAGGACACAGGTTCGAATCCTGCCTCTTGCCTTTTTTTTTGAAAAAGTTTAAAAACAAAGTTGTAGAAAAACTAAAAAGAAACAAATTTAATAAAAGCAACTATTATTGAAACTCACTAAATAAGCTGAAAAATTGGCTTAAAAGACAGTAAAACACTTAATTATTTCTTTTTGGCTTTTTTCAAAACTTAAGAACTCAAAAACTCAAATAAGCTAACTCTAGGACCTAACAAGCTACAGGTAACCTACCATTATCCTAATAAGCTAATCTAGACTAGAAATAAGCAAAAAGAGCAAGAAATAAGCTGACAAAATCAATAAGCACTCTAACTAAGACTTCAAACCAAACAGACCTTAAGAGCTATTTTGAGCTTATTTTTCTATAAGCTAAAGTACTTTTGAAAAAAAATGACTTGAACTACTGAAAAGCTTGACCTATAAGCTTCTTCACAAAGCTTTTGAAAAGAACTTTGAAAGACAAGTGCTTGATGAAAATGCTACTTAAAGACTGCTGAATTTCTCAGAAGGTGCTAGGTGTGTTTTGGTTTGGAAAAGACAAAATGCACTTTTTAAGCTTAAAAACAGATAAGTAAAAGGACATGTTTATGAAAAATAAGCTAAAAAGGTTAATTAATGACCTATAAACTACTTAAGCTATGAAAATCTAAAGCTAATAACTACTAAAACCCTTTGAAAAATAAGCTAGAAAGTGACTGTTTGTCTGTTTTTGCCGCTGATGCAGTTGACAAATATTTTACCCAAAACTATAATTCCACAAGTGCAATCTAAGAAACTTGTTTTGACACTTAAAAAAAACACTAACCTAAAAGCAATGAAAGCAATAATAACAGCCAGAAACCATTTAAGCTAAAAATGCTAATATGACTGACTAAATGCTCACAGATTTAAAGTTTAAACTAGAAAATTTATAAAAACTTGATCAAACTTAAACAAAGAAACTAGAATTCAAACTTATAAACCAAAAAAATGATCTCCAAATTCAGTTTTAAGATCCAAAGTAGTCACAAGCAGTACTAACTCTCAGTTAGTACTGCTGTGCCAAACACCCCTTTAACTAGATTATCTTAACAATTATCAAAACAAATCATGATTTTAATCCATAGACTTCAAATCCAGATATTCAAACTCACTAATTATCATCCAATAACAACATTTAAACATTAAAATCAGATTTAACAACTATGATTAACACTATGCTAATATATTTTTGATTTTTAATGATTTTTAGACTAAATATGAAAAACTATGATCTAAACTATTAAACTTAAAAATAGATAATCAAGCGTAATAAGCATAATAACACAATATTAAGCACAAATAAGCAAGATATAAGCTGAGAATAAGCAAATGTAATTTTAAGCTAAAACTTAAAAAGAAACTTGAACTTACAAGGAGCCTTTGCATAAACAAGGAAAATATGCTCGAGGAGCTACTCAACAGCTCTAGCTTATCTAGAAGACAAGCTAGTAAAGTCCTATAAGCTCTTCCAAGGTAAGCTTATCATCCAATAGAAACCAAATCCATATTAAGCATAAGGTAAACTGATTTTAAATGTGTAAGTAGATTAATGATCAAATTTATTTATATCTTAGCTTATAGACTAAGATGAGCTAAGATGAACTTATAGGAGCTTATGTAACAATAGCAGCTTATTTAAACCATATTTTGCATATTAAGTAAAACGGATTAAAACTCAGTATGATAAGTAAACTTGAACTTTTATTAATAAAAACAGATTACAAAGCTTTTAAATGAAAATTACAAGTATTTAAATGACATTAAGCTGAAAATTACAATAAGCTACAAGCTAATTTTTACACTACTCCTAGTTAAAACTAGATTATTCCTGTGAGTGAGGATGCCCTTGTATTTATAGCAGGATAAGGAAGCTTCCAGGTCTCCAAGTTTGTTACACGCTCCTTTTGATCCACACCCTTTATTCCTTTCAATCATTGGATACCCATCTTTCACCGTTGGATTGATTTGATGAGCACACGGATTGCCAACGTGGCATTCCGTGTGTCAGACCCCTTTGTGCTTCTTTTGCACTAGATTTAGTGCAAAATCTCAATCATTGGAGTGTTTCTTTCATATATCCGCGTGTCCTTTCTTGTGCACTTGGACCAATAAGGAGCTTTTGTGACGTCTAACTCTGTCAGCTCGTCACTTGGTGCTTGAATTGTTGAGCTACGTCCTCAATTAGAATTAACCCCTTGTTTTTTAGCAGGGTAAATGATGGAAACGACGATGAATAGTAAAAAGCTAATACCCGCATTTTTTTACTTTTAAACGTTAGTTGGGGGTGTTTGACTCGGGGGTTTGGGTCGTTGACCTGGGTTGGGTTTTATTAAAATGATATTGGGCCGTGGGTGTTTGTTTGGGTTATTATAGAAAGATAACGACCGTTATCTCTTTATATTTAAAGAGATAACGGTCGTTAGGGCTTTAGGGGCTTTTTATGTAAAATGGTTATACTTAAGGGACTGTTTTGGTAAGTTTTGGGGTTTTGTTTTCTTGTGGTTGACTAGTTGACCAAGTTTGACTTTAAGTTAACCATTGGTTGACTCGAGTTGACTATTTGACCTTTTAGCAATCAAATCCCCGGCTCTTGTACACTCTTCCGTTCCCGTGTCCGTGTTTGTCCGGTTTTGACCGTTTTCTTGATATGTTTGCAATATCCGTACCTACACAATTATAAAGACAAAACAAGCAATACACAAGCATTTTATGTACAATTTTATCTTTTTAGGGCCATTTTTGATATAAAACAGATATGTGTTTTCACACATATCAGAAACAAAAACCCTAAATAAAATCCTAAATGCAACAATAACTTTAGATGCAATTAGATTAGATTTTTAGATTTAGGCATGAAAAAGTTAGATTAGATCTTTAGATTTAGGAATGAAAAACACACTGTTTGGTTTGTGTTTGTGTGTGTGTTTTTTGTTAATATGAAAAAAGAAAAGGAGAAGAAAACACGTACCCCAACACGTGTATGTAAAAAAAGGAAGCTGGGTTGGAATAACATTTAATGAAACCGGGTCGGTTCTCAGACGGGTTTTCAGGTGATATTCAGGCGGGTTTTTTGGGTTTTCAGGCGGGTCTAAGTTCCGGCGGGTTTTTCCATTTAATGCTTTTAATGCACCTCGGGGGAATGATCCTCCTCTTTAGTATAAAGGTACAATTTGTAATCACAAAAGGAAACTACAGCGTAGTTATACTTTGTAACTACGCCATAGTTACAAGAAAGAAATGGAAGATTCCATTCTTAACAAGAACTACGTCATAGTCATAACAGTGAGATTACACCATAGTTGGTTTTTGTGTGGGGAATTTATAGGGAGAGATATCTCTTGGACTCATACCCGTGAAACTTATGAGGGGAGTCTTTTAGTTCTTATTTCTATCCTTTTTATTATTTTTCTCTTTTATGTGTACAAAAGGGACTTTGTACATCTGTGGTTGAGGGGAGTATAAATAAGAACCACTTGACCAATTTTTGCCTTCGATTTTCTAGTTTATTTTGAAAAAATTTGCCATTCTTGAAAAATTTTGACATGTTTTTCTGTACTGAAACTAGAATAGATCTTTTCCGAGCACAAATTACCCTTTATTTCCATTGGTGAGGTTTGTCTGATATTTCTACCCCCCCTCCCCCCCCAAAAAAAAAACACCCTCACCCACCCCCCTACTTCCCTTAATTTAATCTCTTCCAACAACCCATCCCCCCCCCCCCCCTTTACCCCCCCCCTTCCCCAAACACAACCCCAAAAAAATCTTCCCCCCCTAAACAAAAACCCCCAAAATCTTCCCCCCCCTTTCCCCCCCATTACCCCCCCCCCCACCATAACCTCCACCCCCCCACTACCACCCCCCCCCCTCCTCAATACCCTCCCCCCCTATCTCTTTTACAAACCTCTCCCCTCCCCCTCCCCCCCCAAAACAAAACCCCAAAAAAAACTCCCCCCCCCCTCCTTTCTCAACTCTTTCTCCTCTTAAATCTTCCCCAACCCTTAACAAACCACCCCCCCCCCTCCCTCATCCACCCCCCCGTTTTCCGCTAGGTCTATAGTAGACATGATATATACTCAACCAGCCTATTCCCCCCACATATAGAGAGGATATAACTATGGACTCTCTCCCTAATAATCTCCTCCCCTCGTCCCAGCGCGCGATCTCTCTCCCCCTTGTGTCTCCCACACACCCCTACTGACCCTCGCATATCATCTCTCTCTTCTGTCCCTGTGTTTTGTTTTTTGGTGATAGGTCCTTAAACATCTCCTACACGCACGCACTCAAGTAAACCTCATACAGTTACACCCCCTGTGCTCTGTTGGTGTTATAGGTCATATAGTGTCATATATATCTTTGGTGACTGTGTTGTGAAGCATGTTGATGTGTTGTAAAATAGAGTTAGTAGTACTTAGTTGAACTATGTGAGAACTTGAAATTGTAGACTAAAGCTCTCTTGCGGTATCTGAATAGATCTGTGATACCGCCTCTGTATCTCAGACTTATAGGTGTAATTGAATTGTGTATAACACATGCTACACTATGTGATCATGTTTGAGATCTACTGTACTGTGAACTTGTGTCACTGTCCCAAACTCTACCACTCCCCTTCATCAACTCGCTAGTTCTTATCTACTCTTGTACATATGAAGAAGTCCACAAATTCACTACTTATCTACCCTCTACCCTTCCTCATGAAAGGATTCGTCGAGATATACTCTGCAATATATAGTTAAAACCTAGTTATATTCTGTGTACATGGATAGTGAATGTCCCTCATTCTCTTGTTGATATATCACTCTACCTGATACATCAGTTCGCCTTGTATAAGCTCCAATACGCATTTCACACTAAAGTTTAATGACACCTCCCTACTATACTATCCACTGTACGTGAAAAACTGACGAGTCACACAGATAAATGATGTACATGATAGCACTGTTGATATAGATTCTTACTAATGTTCCATTTGGTGTGACCATCTACACACACAAATACTAACAATTCGCTCATAATTACTGTCGCTTTTACATTCCACTCAACTTGTCATCGAAATGTATTGTACAATTTGTAGTAGTATCTCGCTAGAGTCCTATGTGTTCACTCCCTCATCAACTGCATTTAACTCTACAGGTTCTCTGTATAGAGACCGCTATACCCCTTCTACTCTCCATTATATGTGTGTCTAGATACTGCCTCCTTATCAAAAATTGAAAGAGAACTAATCGTGTTGCCTGATCTACTCTACATCAGATGTGTGTGTTAGTCAACTCTGTGCCGCTCTTAGCATTAGTGCTCTGAGTGTTATCTTTCATTTGTTGTTCAGTCCTTCTTTCCTAACGAGTTTAGATATGCTCCCCTTGTTGTGGTTGTATGCTCACTAACTCATATACCACGTGCTTCCACATCAAGAAAATCCACTCATAAGTGTGTCCCTCTAGATAGACTTCTCCCACCAACTTATCTATGAACAGTGTTGGCGAATATTCCTCCACTGACGTGCTCACTAGAGTCGTAGATATAGAGAGGTATCACTTTTAGATTCCTCCACACGTCACATTAATATCAACCAGAGATCTCATACCACATATTAGTCTAGCTCTAAGTCTCCCTCACTCTCAAGACTACACCATTCACTATCGTGATCATGTCATGAACACTCACCAGAATAGGATCCACTCACTCAACGACACGCTACCTCTCCCACAGCATCACCATACCCCACACCCATCTGTCTCCAGAGTATATCTGCGTGTACGTTGTGATCTAATAGAGCCCCCACTCCTCAAATCTGCACCAAGTCACACATTCCTTTGTTCATTGTACCTCAAGATGCCACACTTCAACCAGATCAAGTTTTTCAATATCACGCACCCTATCTCTACTCTTAGAAATAGATAATAACTCACCTCCTCTCCTCAATTGCGAGTCTCTATCCATTGTCTTGTCTGCGCTCTGTGATAGCTCACTATCTCTCTCTAATATATATATCTAATACATCTCTCTCCCATCATGTAACATCTCTCCGCCACTCAAAAGAACAAACACATATCTCCACAAACCACACCGTTCACCTACTGTGCACAAATGTGACCAACTATGTATACAAGACACCTGATATTGTTTTGCCCATTGATGATTAATCAACTTGCTCCACTATCATGATAGATATAGAACTAGGAGATCACTATGACACATCTATTGGAATGTCTAGTGATTTGTGCTGTGGATTTAGATGTAGTGTAGCATTTACAACACACACAAGAGTCTCTACCACTCCTACATCGTATAACTCTCATATCCCCCTCCAATGTCTGTGTAATCTTGTCTGTTGTATGCATCAGACTGACGAGACCTGTTAATTGACTCTCAGTTCTCTAGCGTAAGTGAGAGTCTCCAGTACGTTGTCACTCATCCCTCTCTCTCTCATAAACCGACACTTACCCTCTCATTCACATATCCTCTACGTGTGTACCATCTATATAATTAAATGAGTTGTGTCGTAAACCCCAACAGAATACTCTGTCTGTCATAAAGATTCACACTCATTCTCGAATACAGTCTACTGCTCATGTGATGACTCGACAACAAGGTCATCCACACTACAAGATCCACAGCGACATTAAATCCTTAAGGTGTTAATGACGCTAAGACACCAGTACACAGATAGTCTATCTGTACCTTCTAATAGCAAAATATCCTAATATAGCGTGTTGAGAGATCTTGTAATCATGTCAAGTGGGTCTTCACGCTTGATCTATGACGTGTGTGTGTCACCTATGCATCTACTGTCCAATACCCTACCCGATATGTTCAACTCTCACTATTAAATAGACGTATAGTGTGTGTATATATCACATTCAGTACTCGTAGTAAGTTGCTCAGCATATCTACATATTCCTGTGTTTACTTAATTGATGTCTTCTCATCTAGACTCCTCCGTTCGTACGATGACAGTGTGTACTCAATCTCCATACACATCCTATATAACTGTGTCCACAATATCTCGTGTGCAGTATCAGTGAATCTCATACTCTGCATCATTGTATTGATATAGTGTATGTTTCATGTATAACCATTCTTTCAGCAGACGTGAGACCTAAATCGCCATGTCTGCATCTCTCTCTCTCCTGTATCCCCTACTCACAGTATCATAACAAACCACAATCTAATGTGTAAGCTCTCATACCCAACCGACCACATATCCTAATCTGTATGTTACTCAACATATATGTGTCTATCCTCTCTAGAATGCCCGATGTGACGTAGATAGTAGAAATACATAAGAACATCTCTCGTGCTCAGCTCACTTCAATCGCCGCGAAGCACAAGTGAACATACATCATCCTCCCGTAATAGTTATACAACTTATCTCGCACACCTCCACTTTATTACCCAGACTCCCACAGGATACAAACTTCTGTAGTCACAAGTCTATGATCTGATGTGTCAGATCTGTGATATGCACATGCACATAACCCTTTGTACCGAGAATTGATCTATTGTGCATAGATCAGTATATTGTGTACCCAGTTAGAGGAAGAACTCTGTCATCGCTACCCGTATGTGTGTCGTGGTCCTAATGTAATTATTAAACAAAGTACTAAGATGATCAACTGAGTAGTTGTGATGAGATACACCTACATTCATAGTATGTGACTATAGAACACAGTGTGCCTTGAGAATACTCGTCTGTGTCTTGTTTGTGCACAGACTGAGCTCATAATCGGAGTCGGCATGTAAAGCTCAAACATCTCAGGTGGTCCAAATAGAATATGATAGATTCGCGTTCAATATCTCCGCAACTATTCTCATAACTCAGCTAGAAAGACGCGAGACGACATCGGTGATGTGAGAATAGAAGAGTCGTAACTATCGCTCCTGAAGAGTCATCTCACTCCCTCAAACAATAACAATCATCATTGTAAGTACAAAATCTATGGTCGGACCCGCCCTCAATAAAAAAACACGCTGAGATCCACTAAGAAGAACTCCCTCACACATGCCCACGATACTCTATCGCTCGTCCCGTACAGACGCCTGCATCATCCATGTAGCGACACGTGTGATGGAAGCTCATATAGCAACTTTGTTTATATATTCACCTGATCTCTTCCACAATTCTATCCATAGCGCAAACATAACAGGCAGGCATAAAGAACTCAGCGGAGATATTCGGACCCAATCAATGATTCAATTTTATCGAGTATTCATACCTCTGTCGTTAGACATCTGTACCTATCTACTCACAAGCGTGTCTCTGAGGTAGTGTCTCGATTGACGTGCGATATGGCAATCATGCTCGAGAGCATCTAGTATGAGATTGTAGTTGTGAGATTCCAATGTCTGTTAGATATACTCAGTATGTGTCTGTCTTGTGCATCATATATGACATTTAATGATGTGGAGATATTGAGGAGTTATAGCGTACTTGAAGGTATTCGCTACTGTGTAACTCTGTGGAGAGCTTTTTGTTTTAGTTTGTCTTGTGTTCTTTAATGGTTTTCATGTTGTTTTGCTATTGTTGCTTTTAAGGCGCTATATGGTGATGAATAAGTATTAGAAAGCGCTTCGAAGGTTTAAGCGTTGTTCATAAAGATTCTCACTTGTTGTCCGCTTATGAGAGTATATGTTCAGTTTTATGGTTATCACTCTAGTGTCTCTCATAATTTTGAGCAATAAACATATCTAGTATCTTATGTTATTAGTTTCTAGTGTGTTCTTTGCACGTGAACGCTTTAGATGTGCAATCATATGATGTGTGTCGATGTGTTGAGAGCGCGCTCTCCTCGATCTGAATAAGGCTGTACTTGTTAGTGAGAATGAGGACAGTCGTGTCGTCGCTGTACTGATGTTCACTATGGTGTATTGTGTGATGTCGCAAATATTGCATAGAGAAGATAGTCACCTGAGAGTTTTAATCATTCATTTACTCTTTTACAATTTTTCACATCCATAACATGTTGTCTGATGTTAGAGCCTATCAGTGATATGTAGAAGATATATGACACCATAGTAGAAGGGTGCTGATATGTTCAGAGAGAATAAGAAGTAACATTTCGGCAGATAGTAGTTTGTGTGCACGTGTATTTTAGGCTGTTGTTTGTTGGTAGAGCAGGCTTTTGAGTCTCGCTCACCGAATGTTTAGGTCGTGTGTGATGCTGAGTTGGTAGCGCAGTTCTTCGTCGTCAGCTGAACTGAGTGCGACATCGCGAGGTTGTCTGTATAGTCTATACAACGTGAAATTGATGCAGGAATGTCTTTGTGCGGTATATTGTTTCGTTGTGATTAGCGATTTTTTTATCTATATACTAGACGCGAGTGTAGAGGTCTATCTAGGGTGTCGTTTTTTCTACGTGGTTGTTGTCTGTGTGTGATTTGGAGTCCTTGATTGTCTGAAATGTAGAGTGTTTGGATTTTAGGAGTTGTTCGTAAAATGCCTATGCTAGAGTGTTCCAGATTTGCAGAGTGCTAAGATGTGTGGAGTTAGTTGATGACTTTGTTAGCTGGTGTCTGAGAAGATATGCGCGTTGTGGTATAAGAGACTAGGATTTGCTGGTAACTGTGTGAGAGTGTGTCTCATTGCGAGTGGTGTAAAGAGAAGTGGTAGATGTTGAGGTGTTGTTATAGAGTCAGGGTTGTGGTTCACAGTCGCTCTTCATATTATGGAACTATACTCAATTATGTTGTTGTGTCCGTTAATTAGTGATAAAGTTGGTTTTGTTTTTGCTAGAGAATTGACATTCTTGCTTCTGTCATCTTATGGTGCTATTGTAGGTAAAAAAGACACGGGAATTTATAAAATCATGCAAGAACTTGAATGCTTGGAAAAGTCAACCAAAAATTATATTGCGGATATGGATTATCTATGGGGAACTGCTGCTATAAGAGTAAGGAAAGAGCGTGAGACAGAGCATGTTCTTTCTTCTGATGACACATATGACATTGAAAAACACCAAAAAGTCAATTCAGAAATAACATTCCAATTGACCTCAGAATGTGTGGAGCTACTATTCTTCAGTTTCTGTATGACATAAGCTTTATCTTGTAACAAGCTTACATATGAATGATATTGCTGGGCATGTGTGTAAGGTAATACATTGGTTGTTCATTGCGTATATTTTTTAAATAAACATAGAATGTGCAGTAGTTTATCTATAGTCTAAATCTGATAGTAACAGGCTTTTGAAGAACTATATGCAGTAAATATAGAATCTTTCAATCCGTTTGACTGCTCCCATAACCATCTATGTACATGCATGAATACTAGGAGGTGGTTGCAACTATATCTGCAAATGCCGTACCAGCTGACCGTATTTCATTCAACTCTAAAAAGCCTATAAACTAACTATTTTCAATTTATGAGGGTGCTAAGTTCAAATTTTGGCTAGCCGAACCCAATAAAAGGCTAACTAGCAATTTCATTTCATGCATGAGGTTTCATTATAGTAACCGGAGTTTATAGAATGTCAATGTTCAACAAATGAAGTCATGCAATCCTGTTGCTGAAAAGAAACATGTATGCTTCTGCAAATTTAACATAACTATCAACATGTGCTTACACCAGTTTCTAAGGACTTGCCATTTCCCTACCACCTCAGTTTGCGAAAATTTCAAAATTAGAGATGCTAATAGCTTTCCCTTTTGGATATTCAAGACAATTCACTTTGCTATATGTCAAATAAAAATGGCACTGTATATGCCATATAAGAACATATCTATGTTCTTATTGTTTGGTTGTTGGCCTACTCAGTTCACTTTTAATCGAATTACTTTCTATGTCATTTTGTAATTGATTTTTTGACAAGCTTGGTTTATGTGATGTATTTGAACGTGTTTTGGTATTTAGTTATTTAAAAATTTGGTGATAGATTATTTACCGAATAACAAAGAAAATAAAGAAACCTTTGTGATCACACAAACGCAGCGCAGCGAAGCGCGGGTAACCGAAAACTTGTTGAATCAATCAAACGTATTATTTGTTAGACAAGGTCACAATAAAGGGACATTGGACCCCACTATAACCCACTCCTCCCTACCAATCATAATTATCCCGGTAAAAAGGTGAGTTCGAAGCTAGTTTTCTGAATAACAATACGAACCAAGAGCATCCACTATGGTAAACCTATTAAAAGGTTTATAAAGTTGACACCTCATGTAATGTCGTTACTTTTTTAAAGCTTTTCATATTATAAAACTCATTTCACTATAGATAAAGCTTTTTGTGGTTTATAAACTTGTCATCTAATGCAATGTCATTAATTTTTAAACATTTTCAAAATCCTAGACCTTTTCATACCACCTAGACTTGAAACAGTTGCTCACTATAGTGTAATTTTTTTTGAACCTATTCTAAATTTCTTAGACCTATTATTAAACCACCATAGTGGATGCTTTAAGTCACATGACTAATAAGATGCTTAATTGTATACTAAAGAGGAGGAACATTCCCCTGAGGTGCATTAAAAGCATTAAATGGAAAAACCCGTCGGAACTTAGACCCGCCTGAAAACCCAAAAAACCCGCCTGAATATCACCTGAAAACCCGTCTGAGAACCAACCCGGTTTCATTAAATGTTATTCCAACCCGGCTTCCCTTTTTTACATATACGTGTTGGGGTACGTGTTTTCTTCACCTTTCTTTTTCATATTAACAAAAAGCACACGCACAAACACAAACCAAATGGTGTGTTTTTCATGCCTAAATCTAAAAATCTAATCTAACTGCATCTAAAGTTATTGTTGCATTTGGGATTTTATTTTGGGTTTTTGTTTCCGACCCATCCACTGTCTTTCTGCCTCATATCAAGAGTGATGCTTTTTTCGATGAGTTTTGATGGTGTTAACCGAAACATGAAGAAAGGTACATATATGCCTTTTTTATCTTATTTCTTTCAAGTTTAGCAAATATTATGACTTATACATATGAAAAAAATTGAATTTTGAAATTAGGGTTTTGTCATGAATTGGGGGTTTTTATAATTTCATTTTTTAATTGATTTTAGGGGTTTTTATAAACTTTGGTTTTGCTTACTTAAGCTTATGGCTTATTTATCTGGCATGATTATTTTCCAGCTTATGATATTTGACATGATTGTTTTATGGTTTTCAGCTTTTTTATGAGAATCAATGTGCTTTGAGAGAGATGGAGATACAATGTGGGAAATACTTGCGAATGGCTATTGTTATATTTGCAGCCATGTAACTATGGCCGGGCAAATTATTATGTTTGCAGCCATGTACTGCATTTTATGGATGATTTTCTAATTTGGGAGTGTTTGGTGTGCATTTATTATTTTAATCATTATGGGTGAAAGCGACCCATATCTTGGCGGGGCATCACGAAGTCATGTTTGCAGCCGTGGCAGGTTGGCTCCCGTTTATTCGGTACCACATTTGCAAATCTGAGGTGACCGGTTTCTTAGGCTTCTGCGTATGCTTATGATGTAGCAACACAATTGCCATATTATATCAATGTGGGTGATTATTTATATCACACTCCTGATTATGAATCTATTTTCAGTTTAGTATAGGCAGTGAAGATATTATTGCGTTCGGATAATGATGGGAAAAACCGACCCATATCTTGGCGGGGCAACACGATCCGTGTTTGCAGCCATGGCGATTCGAATACCCTTTTATCTGCTCCTGTGCTCGAGCAATTTCTGAGCAAACATTTACTTTTGGTCCACGAACACGACCATATAGGTTTTGTGTCGGTTATTTGTTTTTTTATAATTGAAAGAAAAGGAGAACAAAACACGTACCCCAACACGTGTATGTAAAAAAGGAAAGTCGGGTTGGAATAACATTTAATGAAACCGGGTCGGTTCTCAGACGGGGTTTCAGGTGGTTTTCAGGCGGTCTTTTTAGGTTTTCAGGCGGGTCTAAGTTCCAACGGGTTTTTTCATTTAATGCTTTTAATGAGGCATACTCCAACGGTTGGCTTTTGTTATAATAGTATAATATTACACAGAAAAAAATAGCAAACACGAATGTGCAGGTTGTGATGAGTCTCAAACGGCTTACATGAAGATGAACCATTTGTAATCCTTGGCGGGGCTGACCCACTATGTCGGCAGCCATGGCAAACATGTCCTCTTTAGTATGTTGTTGGCCTGTCTGAGCCTCCCATACAACAATTCGATTATTATTACAGCTGAATTGTAACAAAACGCAGCCGTTAGGTTATGTGCCTCATTAAAAGCAATTCGATTATTATTACAGCTGAATTATAACAAAAGGCAGCCGTTGGGTTATGTACATCATTAAAAGCTTTAATTGTAGCAAGGCGATGATGATAGTGTTTTGTTTAGTGCACGTTGTTTATCGAGGCCTGTCACTTGGCTAGGCAGTCACACCAGGTGTGTGATTGCAGCCATGTCGGGTTTTTGATACCACTACTGTATTCATAAATCCGAGCCTTATTTGTTAGGCAAATTGTTACATTTGCAGCCGTGGCCTAGGTTTGTATAGTTTTATAAAAGGCAATGATGAGGTTATCAGTAAGAAGGACTAGAGATGAAACGGTATGCATCTTAGCGTGTCAACTTCCTAGAGTTGCAGCCATGACAAATACATTTTGTTTCTTTGATGCTCTACCCTTCTGAGCCAATTAAAAATGCTTTTATACAGCTTTTCTACGCTAAGACTTGGAGATTTATTGTAGGCAATAAATTTATTGTAGGCATGTTAAGCTTGGTTTAGAGATTAGAGTGGTATGAATAAAGCTTACATGCAGCTAATGGCTTATAGTTGATTGTTGTGTAGTCAAAGCATTGAATGAAATTAAAGCATCTCTTGGATGGAGAGTGGTTTGTGCGAGAATTGGAGATCTCAGTGTTGAAGGTGACTTAAACCAGTTGGTCCTAGCGTCACATGCTCTACACAAAGTGATTACAGAGTCGTTTCTGAACTGTAAGTGTTACTTCATTGTGGTGCATACATATCGTATTCACCAAGGCACAAAAATCATGAAGTATTATTACTTTGTAAAGTCACCCTAAAAGTTCTATAAAGCTAACAATTTTATTTGTAGGTTGCTGTCTTACTTGGACACACGGTTCTTGGCTGACGAACTATCTCGACATACAATTCTGTTTTGGGTAAATCTGCTATGCAAAACGAACCAATTGTCGACCAAGTGTTTCTCATAGCCAATGCAAGGTCAAAAGCCTGATTTTGAACAACAGGTATATGTTTAGCATAATCTTGGCCGCTTTTATTCTTTTAGCGTGTGCGTTGCTTATTTTATTTGATAATTGCTAATTGCTAATTTGTTTATAATTATTTTTCTGCATAATGGTTTATATTAGTGATTTAAAAGGGTGTTTGGCATAAAGCACTAATAAGCAATATTTTTTTCTGCATAACGGTTTATATTAATTAACTAAAAGGGTGTTTGGCATAGGACACTAATAAGCAACACTCATACACCATTATATAGTTATGAGGTCATCACAAGAATTAAAAATATACTTCAAATAAAAAAGCTAAATTCGAATCTAGAGATGGAAATCTGATCTATACATGTTTCTTTAGTTCTTGGTTAATAGCAGCGAGTGGGGGTCGAGAATCTCTTGGTAAATGTGTAGAAGCCTCGAGATGTTTTATGTCTCTATTTTGTAGCTTTAAGTGAGATTTAGAATCCAAGAAACATTTCAGTAACTCCTCTAATGACAGCAAGTTTGAAATTCGACATTGGCTACGTAAGGATACGTTGGTCATATCGCTTATTTTTGTTGGAAAGTAGGAACGGTAGACAAACGATACAGTGGGAAAATGAGTAATTTAGGATACAATGTCAAATTTTACAAACGATACAGTAGTCATTTAGAAGGATTTTTCCAACACTTTCTGTGATCTCTATTCTCTTTTTAGATTCAAGTAACACAATATATAAAGTATTCCACATGGTCACATGAACTTTAAAAAAGTCACGTATTCTTATTCTGCACTATATATCAAGCATATATATATCCAAGGAAATGTTTTTAATCAAACAAAATTTGGGCTAATTGGGTGAAAATCAAAGGAAAATTAATAATTGAACAAGACAAGTATATAATTTTGTTGCGTTTGAGGTTTTATAATTTTAAGCTGCCGACACACCACATGGTCCGACACAAGAGTATTTTGCGGTATAAAACAAAAAGCAGACCGGGTCGGTTGTGCCAATTGTTTTGTGGTATAAACAAAAACAGGCGGGTCGGTTGTGGTTTATATTTAGTAAGTGTTTATTGTCGTTTTGTTTTGACAAAATTGGTTGGTTATCTGATGTGTTGGCTTAAATTGCTGCAATTTGATGTATTAGGGATTCTGTTCGCAAATTTGATTAAGTTTTCTCTTGAATATAAAGATCGAGGTATGTTGTATTACCTTAGCTTGCTGCAATTAGGTGTGTCGTGATAATGGTTACCTTGATGCTGCAAATATGTGTAACTAGCACCAGTAGAGAGGTAAATGACCCATGATACGGATTTGAGCTTGACGTATTGGAACTGGCAATTAGACTAGGGGTTACACGGTGTGGCGAGCGAGTGTTAGAGTGATGTAGAGCCAATAATTAGTCTCACAAATTTCTATCAAACATATTAGCAAAGTATGCTCACAATTTCTTATTCAAATCAGTAGTTCATGATGTAGCTATTATTAGCATGGATTTGAACTTTTCTTTTCCGCTGCTTTACTTTTCACAATTATGAGTAATCAGATTTGCAGGGCTTCATGCTGTTGTATATAGAGAACAACATAATGCATCAACCCGATTCAAAGGTGACATTAATTTCATCGACATTCGCAAGGTCCATTCCGGAATCGAGGTACGTTTTCTGATATATGTAAAGCCCATTTGTAGGATGCAAGATTAGTATATATTTGTTTGTTGGTGGTAGGCGATAGCTCATACAGAAAAATATTTTATATATCAGTCTCAAGTAAGCTGGATGTATTTAATATGTAATATCAAAATCGAGATAAGATATATCAGTCTTAAACATTTGTGAGTTTGAACGCAAATTAAGATGAGTAGATAAATTTGTGGAATATCCATATGATAAAACTTCTATATTTGATTACCTTAATCTACGTTGCCAAATCTGAATGGATTATAGTTTCGCTAACTTATTGCCAACAAAGATTCTTTTTATTACATACTTCTTTTCCATATATAAACATTGTGAGTTTTATTTGAGTTAATGTAGCACCACTGATTCATTAAAACAAAAAAGAAAAAATGAACAAATGATGCAGCTTCACAAGTATACATGATAGGTGCATTACGTAAACATTCACTTAGATGTAGTTATTTTAATGAAAAGTGAGGATTATGATGTTTTTCTGCCGCTCCAAACACCATTTGACTGGCTCATTATGCCAGCACTATTGAAAATCTGACTTTTGTGCAAATGACTTTGTTAACAGGATCATACTGATGGGATGTAGTCAATCACAATAAGTCATGGTGGCTTACTGTAACTTTATCTTTGGTGCTGTGGGGAATTCACAACGGGTCATTTCGGAACCAAATGTTGCCGACACTTCTCTAACATGAAGACCCAGTTGCATCCCAACACAGAGAAGTAGGAAATTCATTTTTGTCATTCTAAGTTTCTTTATGTATTTAGCGCGACTCATATGTTAGTACATATAGAGGTCTTTATGTTGTACCGGTCGTTGCTTTGCCCTCAATATTTGCGATAGCACTTAACTCTTTAAAAGGGAGCAAAATGATGGTTATAGTTCTTATGTTTCATCAGTGATAACAGAGTTAATGTTCAGTGTGACATTAGCTTGCTTTCTCATGTCAACTTATAATGTTTTTCCCATTAGGATGCTATTTTTGTTGTACATTTACTTTATACAGCAATAGTTTTTTTTTTGAACGGCAAAGATGGAATATATATAAAAAAAAGAGACTAGCAAGACGCTAGAAACTTAAAATACAATAGAGTCAACAAAGAGAAATACATAACATCAAAAAATGGTAAAATCCCGAGACTTTAACTGCGAGGGAATCAAAAGGGATGAAAAAACTTTTGACACGAAGGCCGACGGATCGGTTTTCACTTCGGGATGGATTTTGATGAAACCCCAAACAAGTCCCGAGAGAATGAAGAAAATACCCCTCAATTTTGGTGTCTCAACGTATCTTAGAGATGTCGATTTTAAACAACCCGCAGCGAAGCGCGGGCTTACAATCTCGTTTATATAAAAATTGACACATGTAATAGCTATTTTGTATCTCTTCATCTCAACCTTTGAATTTGACATGTGTTCCAATCATTTTGTTAGGCATAATATTATGCATAAGTTTTAGACACATGGATCATTTTTCTTTTCTAAAATTTGATAATTCAGTGTGGTTTATAATAGTGAACGAGAAAAAGAAATCTAGCAACACCTACGAATATCTATCACATGCTGTAGTAGTTTTATGTCACCAAGTCGAGTTGTTGAGACAACCGTTGACATCTCATCAATCCATATTTAGGGTACTAGAAGATCCAGTCAATCAGGTTAAGGATCCTAAAATGCATTCTAACCTCCTCACTAGGTAAAAGTTTGATCGATCCGAGTTGTGTGTGTCTTTTAACATTGAAAAAAAAACGATAAAAACAGATAAACACAATAAGGTATTCAAGAGTGATCAAAATAAAAGAAATATGGATATTATGTTAGAAGACTACTACCTTGTACATGTTAAAAGAAATATGGATATCCCCCAATTGGCTACGGAGGTTCCATTGCGATGACTCTGGCTATCTAAAAGGACAATCGTCCTGTGATTAGTCGGCTTGCAATGTTAAGTCGGAACCTATGTATAAAAAAAATTAGGCTTATAAACTTTTTATAAATTTAAACCACTTGGATTATTTTTGCATTTTACTCCAAGATGAATGAAATAGATTTTATGATTGAGTGGCTTTTATATGTGTGTCAATTTTCTAATCTGCTAAAATATATGTCCCCCTGAATTTAGGGATTCTGTTACCTTGTGCATTGTCCAATTGACGTTTGTACATGTTTGATTGTTTATATAATTTGTGTTAGGCCTAATTTTGGATTATATATGTGGTTTATCATAGATTATTATATTATAATTTTATGTTTATACGGCTGACTTTTAAGGTTAATGGTTTTATAAGTGACTAATTTCATTTTAAAATAAGTACGTGTACACTAATTTACTCATTAAAAAAAAATGAAATATAAACTGCAAGTCGGCTCATTTTACATAAACAAGTTAAAGTGCACCTATAAGTAAGATAAGACTTATTTAGCTTCGTTTTTCATATAAGCCTCGAGTGCTAGAAATATGTTGTGGAAAAGTGTTTTTTTCTTCATATGCTATAGCATACGATATACGATATCGTGACATTCACATATAAGGGCGGGCGGGCCTTCAGGGGTTCACAAGTACCTCATGAATTTTATTTACATGATGTAAACTTTGTCAAAAATCATGACTTTTTCTAAAATAAACATGGTAGCTTCGTAATTCTTTTATATTTTTTTATTTGCACCCGGTGACTATAACTTATTTAGGTCCGCCTACATATATATATTGATCAAAACACTCGCATTTACATGTTCATAAGCCTCTTTTGGCATAGTCAATGCTATCATTGCAAAAAAATAATATATATAAGAATGAAACATTTATTTTTCTCCGTAAACAAGTATTATTTTTCTTTAGCATAACTTTTTATTTTTATTATTTTGAACAGAAGCATAATTTTATTAGTTTAGATATATATTTTTTGTTGACATAATTGGTTAGAAGTATATAAATACGTGGTGGTTGTTGTCTTCTAAGAAACAAATTCTGGTATACTAAACTTATTAAGATAAAGTCATAATCTAGTAGTTGACAGTGACCTTTTATTCTTTAAGATTAATTTATCTAGTGCTCTTAATTAGATAATTTATTAATAAAAAAAAATATATGAAAATCAAGTAAGACTTAAAAAAAAAGGTTAGTTTAATGTTTTAAGGGTTTGTCTAACGAATGCCCTCAAGGCACTGGATTAAATGATTAAATAAGGAAACTTTAGGTTTATTAAATGCAAATTTAGAACTAATTAAGGTAAATTATAAGATCAATTAATCACGTTAAGTAATGGCCTGAGGGCACTCGTTAGACAATCCCATGTTTTAAAGGCTTATAATGTCAATGACATGCTAAACCTTGAGGTTAAGGCTTGTGACTGCAATGACCTAGGAGACATAATCATCATTGATAATAAGGTTGCTATTTTCATTGCTTATTACGTACAATATAGATTAAGATTATTTAAAATTAGCCAAAGTGGATAATTCTCTTGTGTACTCAAGTTTAATGTCATTTATCATTTAACGGTATATTATAAGTAGTTTATGCATGTAACAAACAATAAAGATATATTCATGTAATGATTGCTTGCAAGCCTACTTTAATATCCAAATTGCAATTATTACTCCCTCCGTCTCATTTTTATTGTCCATTTTTCCTTTTTGGGACGTTCTAATTTAATTGTCCACTACTAAAAATAGATAGGGAAGTTTGATCAAGTTTATTATATTACCCTTGTTTGAAATTATTATTACGAACTTTAAAGAAGACTTTAATTAATTAGCTAATGATAAAACTGTCATTCTGTCAAAAAGTAAGAGAGAGAAAGCAGTAATAAATGCACTTTTATTAAACTGTGTGTTTCTTGTCGGGGGACAATAATTATGGGACGGAGGGAGTATTATTTTAGAATGGATATAGTCAACAAAGTGTATGGTTCTTGAATAAAATTTATGCCCATTCAACATGTAAAGAACCTTTGCTGCTTTTTCTTATAACAACACTAAAATATAAGCATTGGCTATAAAAAATGGAGCTAATATATGTTTCAAAATTTTGAAGTATAAGCTCTTTCTCATAAACATTTGAAAAAACAAATCATAACAAATGGTGAGGAGGATGAGAAAGGAGTTGAGGTGGCAATTTAGCTTTTATTTAATGTTTATTGTAACCTTTTAGATTTTTTAATTCATTTAGTTTTAGGAATTGTGTCGTATATTTTAATGAGGTTCTTATGAAATAGTTGGTTGCTTGGTAGGCAAAAAGAGTAATAAAACAAGAATGAGAATAATTATTTTTATAGAAAAGTAGTAATACATTAGCTAAATTGGATTTCTTTTGTTGGAGAAGTTGCACACAAATGGATAAGAGCAAGCTGTAAGTTGAGTATTTTATATGCTACCAAGCCCCAAACTAACAACCCAATGGGTTGGCTAGTCGGGTGCATACTATGTCCATATGAATTTCCTCTGTATTGGAAATAAATAATACTATCTAGGTCGTAAGGGTGAGCAGAAAAACCGGAAAAACCGAAAATCAAAACCAAACAGAACCGAAAACAACTGAACCGAATTTGCCAAAATTGAATCGAACCAAATTACAAATTCAGTTTTCAGGTTGGATATGGGTTTGACAATCTGAACCGAAAACCGAATTTATATAAATCTATATATATTATATATATTTATATATATAAAAAGACCATTAAAATTTAATCATAATATAAAAAAACACCTTTTTATGCTTGAAATAATTTTTTGCTAAATATCTATGTAATTTTTAAAAAAATAAATGGTGTAATTCGGGTCAACCCGAAAACCGAACCGAATTCAAATTATGTTTTCGGTTCGGTTCGGTTGAATTCTAGTTCGGTTCAGTTTTCGGTTTGACCCAAAAAAATTAACCGAACAACCAGATAACCGAACCGATTAACACCCCTAATAATATCTTCGTCTCAAAATTATTGTCTACAGACAAAAAAACACATAGTTTAAAAAACCAAAATTATTACAGCTTTCTTTTTCTTACTTTTTGCAGAATGACAGTTTTACCCCTAACTAAAAATTTCTTTAATGTTTGTAATAATGACCTCAAGTGAGGCTAATATGGTAAAACCGAACTAGATATTCTATCTATTTTTAAAAGTAGACAATTAATTTGAGACAATTCGAAATATAATAGTGGACAATAATTTTATAATGGAGATAATATTAAGTATGAAAGTTAGATTTAAATCTTACTAAAAAAAAGAAAAATCCCTCTTTACATTCACTAGTTTATAACCTTTTGCACACACAAAGTTTTGATATAAAGATTTATCTAATTCAAACTCATATCTGAGGTTTTTCTCCGCGTTTCGCTGTGGAATGTGAAGTTTGACGTTAAGGACTAACTTTGCAACAGAACGATAACCCAAGGACTATTTTCGTATAGTGTCATTATTAAGGACTAACTTTGCAACAGAACGGTAACCCAAAGACTATTTCCGTATAGTATTTATCTCGGGGTTGGTGAATTTTTTTTACGAAAACAGTCCTTGGGTTAGCGTTGTGGTTTATTTTAAAGTTATTAGGTAGTTAGGAGTGTGTTTTCAAAGTTCTTTTTTGTTTTTCAAAATATATATTAAACTTAAACATTCTTTTTGTAAAATCGTACGTATGTTATAAGCATTGTAATATAAGGCTCGTTTTGTTCGCAATTCGAAGATCTTTTCAGTGATATATTTTTTTACGAATGAATCAATAAATATACGTTCTATATTTGATAAATACAATTTATTATATAAAAAAGTCGTAAATAGTTAAAAGTAAATATCGTTTTAGTAACTTATCACATAATTTGAGGGTGCGTTTTGTAATTTTTTTAAAATTGATTTTTGGACATTGGGAAAAGTGAGTTTTTTTCACGTTTGCAGAGGCGGACTCCTAAATGTTTAGATACTTATAATACTTATAATTTCATGTTTATATGAGATGTTGGTATTACATTTGGTTTATTTGATCCTTTAGCTTATTTTAAAAGTTTTGAACTTGATAGTAACGAGTTGGAATTTTACCTGTGCGTTGCGGCGGAGACAACATGGTTTATGAAATTTTTGACTTCTGGTGACTATTTGTTGAAAGTTTTTATATATTTTTTCTTTTTAAAAACGTATATTAAACTTCAACATTTTTATGAAATCGTACTCACGTCTGGAACATATCAATATTTGGCTCATTTTATTCGTAATCCGTAGGCATTTCTGTCGGTATATTTTGTATTTAAAAAATTTATATAAAAAAGTCGTAAATAATAAAAACTTAAAGGGCCTTTTTGTAATTTTTTTTACTAATCTTTGAAATGGGCCAAGTGGCCTAAGTTTTTTAAAAGTTTTGGGCTCTTTTTTAGTGGGCGAATAAGCCCGACAAATTTAGCTAACCCCAAAAAGATGCTCTTTTTGTCCATATATATATTATAGATTTACCATTTAGGCCGACCACAAGGGCTAAAAGGAGGCCAGACTAAGGATCCAAACATTTTTGACATTTTTTATAAAATCGTGCTTTATTATATAAAATATCGTAAATAATTAAAAGTTGAAGGTCCATTTTGTAAAAAAATATTTTTTTTACTATGAGCCAGATTTTGGGCCAGATGGGCTAATTTCGCACTGTAATACTGTAGCACTGTAGATCTACAGTGCCAAAACTCAATGCGGATTGAGATATAGAGTAATTTCATAAACCCATCTTGATATATAACGTTATCTTATACATAAGTCAAACTAAATAAGCTCTCAAGTATTTGCGCAATTAGCAACCCAAGTTCAATTCATTATATGTCAGAATTTTTCGAATACTCAAAAATGGTACTACTTGCGTCTCAAAATTATTGTTCACAGAAAAAATACACAGTTTAAGAAAAACATCATCATTACAGCTTTTTCTTTCTTACTTTTTGTAGAATGACAGTTTTACCCTAAACTAATTAATTTAAAATAATAATGAGATTATCAGGTTTTATTAAAAATATGATTTACATAGTGGTGGAAGGCAAACGGGCAACAAGCTGCGCCGCTACCCCCTTTTGAATTGCAAAGCCAAAACGTTTAAAAACCACATCCGTGGATCTAGGTGTCATAACATTGATGTGCATAACCCGTTGAACTCGGTTGAGTAGCTCCACCGCCTCAGGTGCAAGGAAACCAAATGTATCAAACGCAAAAGAAATAAACACGTGTTGATTTTTAATGTATGTTTTCTTGTGTTTTGTCACTTTGCACGAGGCGGCTTTCAAAGCAGCCTGACTCGCTATAAAACCATGGCTACTTAACCCCACAAGAGGAGAAACCCCGGTCAGATCCACACACGCATGTTTCCTTCAAACTCATCCAAAAAACCAAAACGCCAGCCGGTCTGAGTGTGGATCTTCCATCCGACGGGTGAGTTAAAAAGTTCACAAGTTCTTCTTTCTTAGCGGAGACCCCGACACACCTACATATGTTAAAAATGACGTCCATAACCATATCGTGTCGGTACTTGAATCCCGAGAGCCCTTTACAATAAACCGCATGTTCCCCAAAGGAATCCAAACATGCCTTGCGACAAACAGGGCATCTCACATCAACTGAAAATAATAGAATCATGAGGCGATACTTAAGGATAGTACAATATTTTACTGGTGACATATGTTGACCAAGCACGTCTATGGGGATAGCAGTTAGAAAATCCCGAGCAAGTGGTGCGTGCAGACACTCAATGACTCAAAAACTACTTTCTGTCTCATAGTCATGTCAAAGTGGACTTCGATATCCTTGACTATTTCAATAAAAAGGACACTCTCCAGTGTTTGTTGGGCTTTAGAGGGGGCGGTATCCTTATTAGTAAAACCGCTAAAATCAAAGCTTGGAATCGTATCGCGAAGATAAGTCAAAGCAGAAACATAATCATCATCCATACCACATATGTCATTGTCACGTAAGATGTGGTCTTGTAGCACCCAAGATTGAGCCCTCGAGGCCACAAAAGCATAGGAGGAAACCACTTTTGCCGAGTACAAACCCAAACCACCAAATCGAGTGGGTAAAGAAGTAAGTCGCCACAGTAAGTATCCAAAGAATGGCCCACCACAAACCAAGTGAGGGTAATATGGTAAACTCGAACTAAATTCCTTATCTATTTGTGAAGTGGAAAATTGAGAGAACCTGAAAAAAATAGTGAACAATAATTTTGAGACGGAAGGAGTATTTGTCTAGTTTAATATTTTCTTTTCAAAACCAATACGATTCAATTTTGACCAAATTTTAGCTTAGTTTTAACTTCTACATACTAATGATTAGGGGTGTTCACGGGACAATTCGGTTCGGTTGAAGATTTTAACTATCCATGGCGAGGCGGGTAATTTATTTTACTATCTGAAACCAAACTGTAGTATGCGGGTAACCAGACATGCGGGTACCTGAAATGAGCGGTTACCAACGGTTCAGGTCACGGTTAATCATTCTAAAAAATAATCGAGTTAAATTGGACGAACAATAACATAAACTAGAACGTAATATGTCACTGTAGTAAAATTAAAAATACATTAAAGAGATTAGAGTCATAGTAAAGTTTTTTGATTGCAATAATGATAACATCAAATAAACGTCACTTTTATAGCATCATTATCCCATGTTTCTTGCCCATTTTATATAACTATTGCAAGAATTGATACTTAATCACTTATATTTGAGATTTGCAGTAATTATGGAGTACTTTGTGAAGATTAGCAAAAAGGCACGCATTCTGGAGCTAAAACGAAGAAATCTGAAGAATATTGTTCTGACATTTTATACGCAGTATCCATCAAGGAAGATACGGCGTATCTGTGCCTGCACTTTACAAGAAACCACGAAGAACAAAGACGTATACGCCGTATCCATGAGCTCTTATACACCGTATCCAAGATATAACAATTAAATATTCTGGAAGATATTGAACGTGGTCCATACTCCAAAAAACCCCTCAATACATCATATTGACTTAAACCAATACGACGTATCGACTAAATTCTAGACAATATAAATAGAAAACCTAAAAACGAGTTTTAGGTGTGCTTGATCATATTTTTGATACCCTAACCACAAAAGTTGATTTCCAAAAGACAAGAAGAGCAGAAGAGGTCAAGTAAAGCTTCTAATTCTATAGGAAACACCTTGTAATCACCTATACTCTTATAATCATTCAATTTTTGGTATCATTCATTTAACTCGGCTAGTTTACCTTGGTTGATTAATTATTCTTGTATTAATTACAATTGTTATGGGCTAATACCCTTGGGTATTAGCCATGTTTATGAAGATTTAAATGTTTGGTTTGTTTATATCAACTACTTAATTTATTGTTGGTTGTTGATTATGTTTATCAATTTATACTTGTTTATGTGCTTAAGTATGCGACCCATCATTCAACTGGATCTAGGAATGCAAAATATCTCGCTAGCTAGATGCCGAGATGGCTCTCCATATCCGCAATTTATATATCTAGAGTAATAGGATCACAAATATTGACCTATCTTTACCATTGGTTTATGTGAACAAGTTGGACTAGCAGGTGACCTAGGATCAACAAATAACGTACTGATTCCTTTGGTAAAGACTCGGACAATGGACTACTAGTATATAAAGAGCCGTTAAGCAGTAAGTGGGTAAAGTCTCCATGAGCTAGGGTTTAATAAGATCACCATTATTAATCTTCTAAGATAGATTATAATCAGCAAATAGGGTGCTTTATGCGGATGCATTTAATTGTGACAGACTTCTACGTGTGTAGGTTTTAGGAAGAAGTACCGCCTAAATCTTGAAATGATATGAAGCCTCGAGATAAGCATTCATTGCACTAAAATAAACAAACCTGCATTTTAATTGGATTAATCATGGTTAATACAGTTTTCTTATATTTGGCTAGACCGTTCTTCTATCTTTTGATTATCTGCTTGAGTATGTTATTGTGTTTTAAATTGATTTAAGTCACCACTAAACCCGTGCCAGTCTCTCAGACTGAAAACCCCCTTTATCTGTTAGAACTAGGTTTAGCATAGGTTTAACATAGATTGGAATTAACATAGTTTAAATTAACTTAGTTAACCAAAATATTGATAGAACTATAAATTAACTTAGGCAAAGTCGGCAAAATATAAATGTAAAACTTGATAACTAAAATAACAACCTACACGACGACACATCAAGTTTTTGGCGCCGTTGCCGGGAAGTGAAGTTGTTTAGTCTTTATTTTTATTTAATATTTTGGTTTTAACCTTATATTAACTTAACCCCTAGAATTAGTGTAATTTAGATTAGTTAAAATTCTATATATTTGTTTATAATTGGCTGCTTGTGTATTTGTTTGTTTTGTTTGTGTGTTTGTTTTGTTTGTTTTCTATACAATGTTCTGGTCGATAACCTGATACAGCGTATTCACTTTAATTGAATACGGTGTATCTAACTTTTTTTAACCAATAAAGCGTATTCTATTCAACAGATCTATACGGCGTATTCAAATTAATTGAATACAGCGTATAGATCACCTAATATAACAGCAGAAACTGATTCTTTGTATTTGATTTCCGTGCTTGATTTTTTGTGTTTTCTTTCTTCCGAGCCTATCCTACTAATTGTTTATCCTCTGTTTCAGGTAGTGCATGACAAGGAGTTCAACAAAGGAACTAAGTTGTATTATATAGATCCTAAAGACTATCCCCCGTCATCCATGACACAACTACTCCATGTAGAATTATGTGATCCACCATCCACGCAAATGGTTGCCAATAATGAGATGGATTTTAGTTTACCGAATTTGAATGAATCATTCACAGAATCCCAAGTGAATGCATGTAAATATATAATTTCATCTTCTTGTGTTACTTATTATATTTATTGTTTTCAGTTGCTATATATACTTAATTGTTTTTAGAATAATGTTGGTTTCGACTTTGACAATATCGATAATCATTCCTTAATATATGGTTACGACGAGAAGAATACATTGACCGGGTTGAGTTAGCGTCTGATATTGGCGAACAAGGGGTGACTAACTTGGATTTGCATATAGAAGAAAATTGTGTTGCTGATAAAATACAAGAGGACATTGTCATTGATCAAACACCTACAAAGGAACAGTGTGAGGTATGTGTACTTTATTTTCTTAGTATTATAACTTCATTTTCTTGGTATGTAGTGTTAAATTAATATTGTTTTGATGGGGGGGGTACTAAAATTGGGTAGTTTGGTGTGTATACTAAAAAACATTCAACATTAAAAACATTCGACTGAGTAACTAGTTTGAACATGCACTAACGTAAAAGTTAATGTACAATAGAAGTTTAACATACTAGATCCAACACCACAAAAACCAACTCTAACACCACAAAGCTACTTTCACAACCTACAACATCAATACCTTCTACTAGTTCGACATGACGATAACAAACCATCGCTTACGATGTAAACGGTGGTGTGACTCAATCACCGTTGTCATGTACCAGTCAAGCTTCTTCATGTCTCCAAGTTGGATCTCTCTCAGATAAGCAGCAACCCGTCCGATAATCAATCGATTCTTGGTTAGTTGTAGATGCCCAATCGCAACATCTCTTTGCCTCATCCTTTCACTCAGTTCCATGGCATTCCTTCTGTAGTATTCACCCCAATGCTCTTCCTCCATAGCTTCACGTTGAAAAACTGCTGCCAATGACATCCCCTACTCAAAGAATAGGGGCATATAAATATTTTTATATAGGTAGAAATTATAAAAATGGGAAGTTATGCATGAAATGAAGTAAGTAATGTGGGTGTTAAATAGGCTGAGATGGATGTAATGGATATGAATGCAACCATAAATATAGGAGGTTAATGGCCATTTCAAGTTACTATATGACTTTAAGTCACTTGCAAAAAAAGGGCATTTGTTATAAGAATAAACTAAACGATCCTACGATTCAACACACAAAAAACGATCAGGATCGTAACAAGATCGCAATTCAAGTAGGATCGTTTGGGGATCGTAGGACCGTAGATAGGATCGTAGGATCGGATCGAATCGTAGGATCGTAGAATGGTTTGGACTTTTGGTAATTTAGGCTAAGGTTTATAAATTTTCATTAAGACCGTTTCATATTTCTTTTCTATATAGAATCATTTAACGATTGAAATATGAAGTAGGTGCACGTATATAGTATCTTTTTTGTATCCAAATCATTCATTTATCGATTGAAACATAAATGAACTTTGTGCAAGTATGTATTACAATATATCTAACGTTCTATTACTACGGTAATTGAACATATAACTTTTTTTATCATCCATTAAATTCGTTTATCATATAAGGGGGAATTTAAGAATTTCATATATACCCAATAAAACTTGAAAAATTAAATAAATCTCAAAGAACACAAGTTAATCAATGTCATGAAGTACAACGCTTATTAAAGAATGTCTTTGATAAAATAAGTAAATATAGAAGTTTTTTTGGGATATATGTAGATGCCTGTCATATAAATTATATAGAAAAACATATAGAAATATAAAAAAATAACCTTATACAAAAATATATATGTTTTCATAGGATCTTACGATCTTGATCCGATCCTACGATTACGATCTTGTAAAGCTAAAAACGATCATATGTAAGATCCCGATCCTGAAAACCTTGCTAAAATGTTTTAATAATTAAACCTAATAACTTAACTTAGTAAAAAAATTTATTAGGTTATGATTACTAAGAAAAAAAAATTCAGGCAAAGGCACTGTATTTGATAGAGGTAAATGTTGTAAACGAAAATGAACCACTCACAAAGTTGTCGAGAAACTCCTAAGGCATAGGAATAAAGGAAAGGCTTTAGTTGAACAATATACGGTGCTACCATCCACTACTTCACCAGTAAAAAAAAGAAAGTCGAAGAGACCAACCAGTACAAAGACACCAATTCCTTTCGAGGCCGATTTAGATGATGATGTGTCATTCATCTCGTCGGAAGAATTGGTAGATATATCCTGCTTGTGATAAAATATTATTTTCTTCAACCCGTTCACATATATTATACTTAATTGGTTTGTTTTACTTTTCAAGAGGCCACAAGACCGGCTAAGTGCCGAAAAACAAAGGATACAGTGACGCAAAATGAGTCTACTATTACTGTTTTTAGTCTTGATAAACAAGAAATCCCGCTGGTGGAATTTCAAGAGGCGATTAATCGTGTTTTTAGCCCAAACTGACCTGTCAAGTTAAAGCCATAATTTATTAAGTGTTTTTCTTTTACTTTTCAGGATTTGTCAAGAGCACCTTATAGCTGAAAAAACAAGGTCAAATTGCCAGAATGTATGGATATGGTTTATGATTTAGGTGGCGAGACTACTCATACATTTCCTTGGGGCCAAGACAACATTTTTGATCGGACATTCTGGTTATGTCTATTTGGTATGGACGAGGATCGCAGCGGGTGGCTTACGAACAAAGTACGTAATAATAAGTCCAAATTTGATTGTTTTTGTTTATTTATATTAACATCAATACTTTTCTAACTCTATATATATTTTGAATCCTATAACCAGCACTTGGATGCATGGATCGACCTGATGTGGAATTTTAGGCCATCAGACACGGATTGGGCTATAGCCGGCTCCTATTTTTGTGACTTTTTCTTGTGTGGAGATATTCCTGGATGGACCTGTAATGGAGCAAGGTATCCTATTATTTGGGCAAACATGGAAGAGGTGCGTAGATAACCTTTTTAATAATGTTATACTATATTACTTATGATATTATATTTACTTAGATTTGAATATAGGTTTTCTTTCCTCTAAACGAACCTGAAAACATTAGTGCCTTGTTGTGCTGCATAACATTAGCATAGTCTTCCACGTTGTATGATTCTCTTGGTTGTCCCTAAAAAAGAGACAGAGACGTTTTGTGGAAAAAAAGTTAAGCATTTATGACCCTTAATCTATAGTATCCTCATGAGTGGGGCCCCCCCCCCCCCATTCTAAGGCTAAATGCCTACCCCTAAAAGTTACAAATATTAAATTTGTAGTTGGAAAGGTTGTCCTTATTCAAGGAAAGGCATACAAAGACTGTGGGTATGGTGGATGTATTTTTTGAACCGTTTGATTCAAAAATGTTTCCGTGTCCTATTAAAGTCCACAACAGTTAAGGGCTCTCGCGTACCGGGAGCGTATGTTTGATTAATTTGGAAGTATAAGATTGTCATTTAGAGAAACGTTGGGCCTACTTTTAAGAAAATATATCTTTTGGGCGACTAGTTATTAGTTGCTACCTTGTAAATGTGCATTGAATGTTTTCAATAGAAAAACATTTATTACCCTAATCGGTAGTATATAAGAGTGTAAGTTAAATGTGTCTCAAATATTTCTAGTAATAAATTACATGGGCGACTAGTGGTTAAAAGGGTAAATTTGTTGGGCGACTAGTGTTTCAGATGCGTAGTTGCTTAGAAATAACTGTCAACGTTTATTTCTACTATGGAGACTATTAGTTTATTTAATTTTTTTGGCTTTGGTAATAAACCAAATACCCCCTTATTTTAAAACAGTCCTTAAGGTTTACCGGATTTTCCTTGTGCTATCAAAATATATAACCTTTTATCATTGTACAAGTGGGTTAAATAAAGAAGATGATTAGGCTGTTGTGTTAACATAAAAGACCATGTTGAAATTACCATTACTAACATAACATGACACAACAGACAAATGTTAGATTACATTTCAATCCAGGATATAAGCAACAAAGAGAAACTAACTAAAACCTAAAATCCACTTTAATCTTCGCGCTTGCTTTGCTTGTTCACTCACTATTGATTGAAGCTCATTAGATCTTGCTTGGAGTTCATTTATATTTCTCAATAAGCCTGGTATAATTTGCATAGATCTTGGACACATTGGACCGTCATACCAATCTATAATTGTTGGTCCCTTAGAATCTGATATAAGCTTTATCAAATTAAACTAATCTGATTCCATGGCAAAAAAGTGAGCTTTAAACAAATATATATGAAGAATATAAAGAACAAGTTTAAAACACACAAAAATACTTTTCAACGTATAGACTTTATTAGAATCAAATAAAGAATCTATGACACACCTTACTTGTAGAATAGCAAGGTGGTTGAATGACAATTAGGATGTTATCTCATTCGAACTTATTCTCTAACCAAATTTATGAGAAATAAGAAAACAAACTATTCGACTAGAATTGAAGCTTCAGCTTCAGCAGTTTCTATTCAGTTTATTTGAGAGATAAATGAATTCTTCAATGTGTCTCACATTAATTGGAAGATATGACATTTACTTTGGGAATCTATTTCCTTTTATAGGCAAATGGATTAGGATTTACATGTTTAACCTAGTGTACATAGAAAGCATTAAATTGTGGTTGAGCTACCATTTAATGCATGTTTGCTTTCTAGTACTAAGTATAGTCCTTTGAGGAAAGTTGTTATACTTCTATACCAACTTTGGAAGCACCTTTTTCTAAGGAGGTTACTTTATTCCTTTTGACATAAAGCAATCTTTTTCCTTCCTTGTAAACCTTCTATTAAGGAGATAGACAACGTTCAGCTTGGATTTGTCAACCAAGCTGAATTGAAGCTCTTTCCAAGAGTCCTTCTAAGGACCTGAAGAGCTGACACTAAAGAAACTTTAGCGACTCCAAACTGAAGGACTTTAGCTTGAGAAACACTTAGGGGATTTTATGTTTAAATCTACTAAAAGACTGAAGGGCTCAGGAACTAAACCCAACAATCTCCTCGTATTTGAATATACAAATAGCCTAAGTTAAAATCAGTTGTAAGTGAGCAACACAACTTCTTCTTACACAACTGATATAAATTGACCAACATAAACTGATAACCTCTCATTCTAACTTTCATTAAAATACATTTACAAAAGATAAAGTTATTACAAATGGTTTCCATTCTACTGTCTTAGATGTTCAATGAACCTTTTCTTTATGCTGAACTAGATGACTTGTGTTTCTTTGTTGACCGAGAATGGTCTTTTAAGTCACTGGTTCTTTTTCTTTTCTTGTTAGCTAACTCTCTTTGAGGGGTTTGTTTAAGTCAATCTTGAGTTCTTGTTCAGTTTGAGTAAGCTAATCTAATCTTGTCTTTAACAGATCTTAAATGGTTTTCCATCCTTTTTCACTTTTGTCTGGATAAGCTTGTATTACTTCTCTCTATTCAGCTAAATGTAGATCACTGACCTTGAGATTAGTGATGACTTCTTCAGACCCGTCTTCCCTATATAATATAATGTGATTGGCTTTCTTTATAGAACTTTCACAATATGAAATCTTAGGGCTTTTTCTTCTTTTTTAGCATCTTTTCACACAGTATGTTATCAAGATTAACTTCGTGTGTAGTACTAATTCACAAAAGTTTATGCCTAAAAGATCAACTACTTACAACGTTTAGGTTTGTTTTAGGCATCCTTGGTGTTTTCTCCCCCTCAGCAGGTGAAGTATGTTGCTTGTGCCTGCTGAAGAACATCTTTGGTCCAAGCTTTTGATGAAATTTCCACCATAAGTGGCAAACCTGTTCAATGTTTTAGTAACCTTGTTTAATAGACTTGGAAGGGAATCCAAAGTCTTGAGCTGTTTCTGAACTGAAGAAACTAGAACTGGTAAAGCTTGATGCTTTGTTGTAAGTTCCCATTGAATGTTCTTCAGTTCAGCAACCTGGGATGTAAGACTGGAGATAGTGGAAGTGAAGGTCTCCAGTTTTGTTGGAATCTCTTTTAAGTCCCCAGGTAGCTCAATTTCGATATCTTTAACATGATTCTTTAGCTCTTTAATCTCTCCAGATAATTCAGTGAATTTTGAGTGGAGCTCTTTCAGGTCAGTTGATAAGCAGCTAGCAAAGTTATGTGAGCCCAAGAGTTTGGAGAGTTCAGGCTTTAGAGAGGTTACCAAAAGAGTAGTAAGTTGGTTGACGTCTGGATATGAGGACCTAGCCTTTAGTGAGGCAACTTCAGCTTTAGCTCTTGCCTTTTGTTGTTCCATCTCATCCTTATGAGACTTAAGTAATTGAACCTGAGCCATTAACTCTTGAATTTGAGCTGATTTTGGAGATGGAGGAGGTGGGACTAAAGTGTCTTTAGGCACACATAGAAAGTATTAACTTGAGGTCATCTTTGACAGCTTCCTCTTTTTCACTTTTATCTGTAACAATGATGGGTACATCTTGTGGGGAGTCAGGAGTGAAGAATTAAGATCTTGTGTCTTTCAAGAATTCTAATAAGTCCTCCAGCTTTATTTTCTTTGAGATATCATCAGCTTTGGATTCCTTATTTGTACCTGAATCGGTGTGGGCAGTTTTTAACCCATCTCTAGCAGATTTGGTTTTATCTACAAGAACACTTAGATTAGACCCTGCAAATATGTGATCAAATGAATAGTTTTTGGTTCCTTCATCCATATCTTGTTATGAAGATATGGAATCATTAGGATCAGATGATCCAAGATCAGCTTTAGCTGTGGAATCTGCTAAAGCATCATGTCCTGATGTAGACTCAGAGTGAAAATAAAAGAAGCTGAATAAACAGGTTTAATAAGAGTTGAATGTAGACTTGCCACTACTGAGCTGAGGGTGGGCTCCTTCTTTACGAGTGGCCCCTAAAGATGTTGAGCCACCAACTACTTGTTGTGCCTCTTTATGAATTTCACCAACCACTAGAGTGGGAGGTGAAGGATGGCTTGGGCTTTTATCCTTGGCCGAACTGGACTTAGTTTCTGTTTCTGATTGGCCAGTTTTGGATTTGTATGCCTTAGTCTGGGACTCAGATGTGTGTTTTGAAGATTGTTTTCTTCTGAGTCCACTTTTAGCTCCAGGCTTTTTGCCTTGGGAACCTCCTCAGTTTGTGAGGAAGGTTTTGGAGCTTTAGAGACCACAAGCACATCTAACTTGCAGATGGCCTTCATATGGGCAGTGAAGGGAGGTTCTTTAGGTTGGTTTGGCTTCAGTGTCCAGTTGTAAACACTAAAGACCTGAGTGGGGTTTATAATGAGATCTTCATTATCATATTCAGGCATCATGTTTTCAAGTAGAAGAGATATAAACCTAGGATAGGTAACAATATTTTCCCTTGTATTCTTGTTTAGTTTATGAATTAGATCCTCTCATATTAACTTGGCATAATCCACATGTACCCCATTGGCCAGACAATACAAGATAGTGGCATCCTTATTTGATATTTGATCTAGGCCACTAGTTTTCCCACCTAAACACTGAATGATTTGACCCATCAACAACCTCCACCTAGGAGGAAGACAATTCTTTTTAAGAGTTCCTTTTTCCCTAATCTCCCTACTATATCCTATTGTTACAAACCATGGTCTTACTGTTGTTATAGAGGGCGAGGAAACATACATACTTGAATAAGGTAGGTATTGTGCCCTAAGAGCATTTCTAAAAGTGGTAATACATATGTCTCCTCTAACTCCACCTGTGGGAGTGGATACCCAAACCTTAGAGTCTGCTAAGGTCTTTGTCGTATACTAAAATTCACTCAGGCACTCTTTGTATTGAGTTAGGGCTCTTGTAAATGCTTCCTTTAGACACATTGGAAATGAATTCTGACATAACATCCTTAAAGTATTCTTGGTTTAGTGATGTGAGGGATATAATTTAAAACTTCATTGTGGTAGTGAAGCAATCTCCCTCAAAGGTAAACCAACCTAAAGTTGAAGTAAGAAAGGTTTGGACTTCGGGTTTAGTCAAGAGTAATAGGGTCTTCTTTGGGAGTGATTTCAGTGATGATGTAATTATGTAATGAATGATTCAGCATTGTGGATAGTTAGGGTTTTAGAGATTTGATCTGGATTGAGGTGTAGTGTGTGATGATGAGTTTTTGAAAAGTAAATTGTTTAATGGTTTTGTGTGATTTATGACTGATGAAGTTTACAATTTTTTGAGAAATTATAATTACGTTTGAGTTGTAAAGTTATGGGAATGTTTTGGGTTTGTTTCACATGTGTGCTAAACTTTGTATTTAATGGAAGTCAACAAAGCATGCATCTGACACCTAGAATAGTGAACAACCGTCTATTCAACTACAAAAGTAGGTGCAAGAAAGAGGATGAGGTCATTCTAACTTTTGGATTTATTCTTTTAATATATTAAATATATTAATGTTAAAAATCACACATTTTTTTGTTGGGGCAATTTCATATTTTCCCTTATTTAAAATGGAAATTTCATATATACCCAAACATGCTTTAAAAACATTGTACAATATGCATTCATGAGTTGCATTTTGGGTATATATGAAATTAATGTTCAAAGTAGGGTGATATATGAAATTAATCCTTTTTTGTTAAATAACTGACCTTTAGATTGATGTTTGAAAAAGCTGGACTAGGTTCAGGTTTGATGTTATGTCATGCTGAACAGATTATTGTAATCCTTTGTTATCATCAATCTTCCAGCGAAGGCGACAAAACCACAAATGCTCAAGCAAATCTATAAATGAGACATATATGATTGCTCAGTTACTTCACTTGAGAGATAGCTGAAGATTTAGATAAAATTATTTGTCTAAACTGAACTGAAGATAATGAACAAGTTTTGTTATAGACTTGAACTAACCAAATAAATGTGCTCAAGTGAAGGCGACAAACCACACATGCGTAATCAAATCTATGAATGAGACATTTTTTTTGATTGCTCAGTACATTACTTAGCACGCTAATGGTTTATGTATGCAAAAACTTAACTGACTTTAACATGAACGCTATTCAATTTTAAGGATAAAAATTGTTGAAGCTACATTTTCTTTAGGCATACAGAAGCTTACATGTTTTGAATCAATGTTCAGCATACATAGTTCAACAATCAATCTTTTGAAAGTTAGCTCATCCAGAGGCGTGGTGAAGATATCAGCAAGTTGGTATTGAGTGGGAATGAAATGTAATTCAATGTCCCCTTTTAGAATATGATCTCTAATAAAGTGATATCTGATATCAATATAATTTGTTCTTGAGTGCAGAACTAGATTGTTTTAGATTGCAATAGCACTAGTGTTATCACCAAATATGGGTACCTTTTCATATATGATTCCATAGTTAGTGAGTTGACTTTTCATTTATAATATGTTGGCACAACATCCAGCAGCATCTACATATTCAGCTTCAGCTAATGACATAGCTATAGATTGCTACTTTTTAGCACTCCATCACATAAGTTTGCCTCCTAGCAACTGACAAGCACTTGAGGTGCTTTTCCTATCCATGTTGCAATAAGCATAATCAGAGTCTAAGTATCCTTTTAGGTCAAAACCTAAACATTTTGGATACCACAGACCAAGACTAGGAGTACCTTTTAGGTACATGAAAATTCTCTTAACATAAAAGGAGGGAATCTTAGTAATTGCATGATATCTTGCACAGAGACAAGTTGAGAATTGAATGTCAGGTCTGCTTGCATTTAGATACATTAGTGATCCAATCATACCTCTATACTGAGTCTCATTTACAGCTTTGCCACCGAGATCAGGTCCTAAGTTGTTAGGGGGTACCATTGGAGTTTTCACTGATGAACCATTTATGTCATACTTTTTAAAAAGATCCTTGACATATTTTTCTTGGTTGATTAAAATGCCTCTTTCAGATTGTTTAATCTGAAATCCAAGGAAATAGGTGAGGACACCTATCATGCTTATTTCATATCTTTGAGTCATTAGTTTAGCAAATTGTTTGCATAATTTTGTGATGGTGGACCCAAAGATAATGTCATCAACATAGATTTGAACAAGAATCACATCAGTTTGAGTTTTGTAGACAGAGTGTTGTCTATCTTACCTCTTACAATCTTGTGTTCAGTAAGAAAGGTTGAAAAGTTTCATACCATGCTCTTAGAGCTTGTTTAAGTCCATAAAGGGCTTTGTCCAATTTGGATACATGATTTGGGAACTCATTGCTCTCAAAACCTAGAGGTTGTTTAACATAAGCTTTTTTTTTAGTTTACATGAGGAATGCATCTTTGTTGATATCCATTTGATAAACACTAGAAGTTCATGTTTTGTGGCAAAGCAAGAAAGATTCTTATTGCTTTAAGTCTGCAACAGGAGCAAAGGTCCTCATCATAATCTATGCTTTCTTGCTGATTGTAGACTTGAGCTACAAGACTTATTTTTGATGACTATTCCAGTTTCATCCCTTTTGTTTTTGAAAACCCATTTAGAGCCAATTATGGTTTTGCCATAAGGTGCATGAACTAATGTCCAGACTTTGTTTCTGGCAAATTGGTTTAGTTCATCTTGCATGGCATCAACCCATCTAGGATGCTTTAGTGCTTCAGAGACCTTTTTAGGTTCTTCTTCAGAGAGAAAATCTACAAAGAGACATTCATGAGCTGAAGCAGTACTAAGCTGTTTGGCCATAGCTCTTGTGAGCATTCAAGCCCCTGGATTACCAATGATATTGACCAGCTCAATGTATTTGTCTTGAGACCATCTGTATTGAGGAACTGGAGTGACCACTGATGGAATAGGTAAGGGTGGAGGAATTAGAATAGTATTTTGTGCTGAAGTATCCTCTACACTTGGAGAGGAAAAGTGTTCAGAGATCTGAATGTCTTCAGTATTTGGGAGATTATCAATGATTTGTTCATCATTTGTGTGATTGGAATGTTCAGAATGATCATCATTTTAGATTTCATAATTTTGCACAGATTGATCATTTTGATCTATATGACCATTTTGGTCAGATGAAACTTC
>BQNB010015454.1:53623-73241 GCA_026074375.1 Tanacetum coccineum
TGTAATCTTATTAGCGTATGTTTTATACTATAAGTGCAAAAATATGAGATATTCATGTTTAATAGACTATTATCTAAGTTTGTAAGAATATTTTCACATATGCAAATTATAAGCAAATATTGAAGCTTTGATCTTAGTAGCATATTTTTTATATTAGAAGTGAAAAAAATTGAGATATTCATTTTAAAAAACGATTATTTAAGTTTTGTAAGAATATCTGCACTCGTGTAAATTATGAACAAATATTCAAGCTTTGATCTTATTAGCGTATGTTTTATACTAGAAATGCAAAAATATGAGATATTCTATCTTCACACGTGCAATTTATATGCAAATATTGATGCTTTGATCATGCTATCGTATTTTTCTATTTAGAAGTGAAAAAAATTGAGATATTCATTTTAATAGACGATTATTTAAGTTTTGTAAGAATATTTTCACTCGTGCAAATTATGAGCAAATTTCAAAGCTTTGATCTTATTAGCGTATGTTTTATATACTTAAAGTGCAAAAATATGAGATATTCATATTTAATAGACTATTATCTAAGTTTTGTAAGAATATATATTCACACATGCAAATTATAAGCAAATATTGAAGATTTGATCTTACCAGCGTATGTTTTATACTAGAAGTGCACAAATATGAGATATTCATGTTTAATAGACTATTATCTAAGTTTTGTAAGAATATCTTCACACGTGCAAAGTATAAGCAAATATTAAAGCTTTGATCTTATTAGCGTATTTTTTTATATTAGAAGTGAAAAAAATTGAGATATTCCTTTTAATAGACGATTATTTAAGTTTTGTAAGAATATCTTCACTAGTGCAAATTATGAGCAAATATTGAAGCTTTGATCTTATTAGCGTATGTTTTATACTAAAGTGCAAAAATATGAGAGATTCATGTTTAATTGACTATTATCTAAGTAATTGTAAGAGTATCTTCACACGTGCAAATTATAAGCGAGTATTGAAGCTTTGATCTTACTAGTGTATTTTTTTATTATAGAAGTGAAAAAAATTGAGATATTCATTTTAATATACGATTAAGTTTTGTAAGAATATCTTCACTCGTGCAAATTATGAGCAAATATTAAAGCTTTGATCTTATTAGAATATGTTTTATACTAGAAATGCAAAATATGAGATATTCATGTTTAATAGACTATTATCTAAGTTTTGTAAGAATATCTTCACACGTGCAAATTATAAGCAAATATTGAAGCTTTGATCTTACTTTCGTACTTTTTATATTAGAAGTGAAAAAAATTGAGATATTGATATCTAATACACGATTATTTAAGTTTTGTAAGAATATCTTCACACGTGAAAATTATGAGCAAGGATTGAAGATTTGATCTTACCAGCGTATGTTTTATGAGCAAGAATATGAGATATTCATGTTTAATAGACTATTATCTAAGTTTTGTAAAAATATCTTCACTCGTGCAAATTATAAGCAAATATTGAAGCTATGATCATACTAGCGTATTTTTATATTAGAAGTGCAAAAAATTGAGATATTCATGTTTAATAGATGATTATTAAGGTTTTGTAAGAATATCTTCACTCGTGCAAATTCTGAACAAATATTAAAGTTTTGATCTTATTAGCATATGTTTTATCCTAGAAGTGCAAAAATATAAGATATTCATGTTTAATAGACCATTATCTAAGTTTTGTAAGAATATCTTCACACGTGCAAATTATGAGCGATTATTGAGGCTTTGATCTTAGTAGCGTATTTTTAATATTAGAAGTGAAAAAAAATTAGATATTGATATCTAATAGACGATTATTTAAGTTTTGTAAGATATCTTCACACGTGAAAATTATGAGCAAGGATTGAAGATTTCATTTTATTAGCGTATTTTATATACTAGAAGTGCAAACATATGATATATTGATATTTAATAGAACATTACTTAAGTTTTGTAAGAATATCTTCACACGTGCAAATTATGAGCGATGATTGAGTCTTTGATCTTATTGATGTAATTTTTATATTAGAAGTGCAAAAATATAAGATATTGATTTTTAATATATTTAAGTTTTGTAAGGATATATTCACACGTGCAAATTATGACCAACGATTGAAGATTTGATATTACTAGTGTATTTTGGCAAGTGAAAAAATAGGAGATATTGATGTTTTATAAACGATAATTTAAGTTTTGTAAAAATATCTACATCCGTGCAAATTATTAGCAAAGATTGAAGCTTTGATCTTACTAGCGTATTTTCTATACTATAAGTGCAAAAATAAGATATATTGATGTTAAATATACGATTACTTAAGTTTTGTATGGATATCTTTATTGATGCAAATTATGAGCAAAAATTGAAGCTTTTATCTTACTAGCATATTTTTATATTAGAAGTGCAAAAATATGAGATACTCATGTTTATAGACGATTATTTAAGTTTGCAAGAATGTATCTTCACATGTGCAAATGGGCTACTAACAAAGTTATGGGTTGTACCTAAAGCTCCGATGACCGAATAACAAAGTCGGCTAAACCCATATCACACTAAATAGGCTAATAACATAATACGCTAATAAGAACTTCAGTTAATTTCTATACGAGGAATAACCTTCAACTACCTATAGGAGCCGAGAGCATAAATTAGGTTGTTGAAAAAAAAGCTATATGCTAATGTATAAATGTACGTGTATTTACTTGTGATGAGATTTTAATCTCACGCAAAGAAAAAATATATGCTCATGATAAATGTCCCATGTATTTATTAGTGAAGAAAGTTTGTTCACATGCGAAGAAAAAAATATATGTTTATATATAAATTTAAGTGTAGATATTAGTGTTTATTCACACGCGTAGAAAAAAGTATATGCTTATGTTTGAATGTACGTGTATATATTAGTGTTCATTAACAAAAAATACAATTTATCATATTTTGTGTGAAAGCTTTATTGATTTAAAACTGTGACTAATCGACAGTAACAAAGGAGATTTAATCAAATAATCATAGACTTTTTAATGGGTCTCTCTAGCTTATTAGGTTTATCGGGTTAACCCGATAACCCGATAACAAAATAATTAAAACCCTAACCCGACCCTATTAGGCTATCGGGTTTATCGGGTTGACCCGATAAACCTGATAAGCTAAGCTTGACCCGAATCAACCCGACCCTATAAGGCTTTATCAGGTTCGGGTCGGGTCGAGTTGACCCATTTGACACCCCTAGTTGTACCTAAAGCTCCGATGACCGAATAACAAAGTCGGCTAAACCCATATCACACTAAATAGGCTAATAACATAATACGCTAATAAGAACTTCAGTTAATTTCTATACGAGGAATAACCTTCAACTACCTATAGGAGCTATTGTTATCACGATTATTCAAGCATCAACCACTGAAAAATATATTATGTTGTTGATTCCGAGAGCATAAATTAGGTTGTTGAAAAAAAAAGCTATATGCTAATGTATAAATGTACGTGTATTTACTTGTGATGAGATTTTAATCTCACGCAAAGAAAAAATATATGCTCATGATAAATGTCCCATGTATTTATTAGTGAAGAAAGTTTGTTCACATGCGAAGAAAAAAAATATGTTTATATAAAAAATTTAAGTGTAGATATTAGTGTTTATTCACATGCGTAGAAAAAAGTATATGCTTATGTTTGAATGTACGTGTATATATTAGTGTTCATTAACATGCGAAAGAAAAAAATTTTGTTTCATGATTCGTTCATCATTTAATAGAATAAAACGAAAAAGCCCATAAAACAAACTTTAACGGAAACTGAACATTGAAAAGTTCACCAAACGTCGATTCATTTACAACCCTACTCCCATTTGGTATTTGAAAATTATGCAGCAAATAAGGATTTTAACTCATAGATCATCTAGACATTCTATTTTGAATCCATATAGATAGGAATGTTTGTATATTACTAGTATCTAGCAAGTTAAAGCAAGTATTGACATGCCATTGAACACCACATTTTTCCTCTCGGTATACAATAGAGGTAGACAACACAAAGACTTCACACTTGTATCTTTACTAGTGAAGAAAATAGAAAAAAATATGCTCAATATCGACTAAACTAAATTTAATTTTTTCATATTAAACCCAAACAATCACTAATTTGGTAAATAAAAACCAAATTTACAATTCTAGTCTAAAATAAATAAAAAACACTAGGTGTATCTCGCATAGCTAACTTCAAAACAGAACTTCATTAAAACAAAAGCATTACGAATCTATAAACAACAAAAAAAGTGAACCTCTTATATACAATGATGTTTCACTTCTTCGCTGGACCTTGTTGGTGTTGGATTGTGGTCGTTGAAATAGCATGGATACGTTACGAATATGTGAGCCTATTGGGGGCACACACGTTAATACACGGAGAATGTATTTTATACTTCACAATAATTAAAACCGAGGGACTAAATTGGACAAAACCCGGACTCGAAGGATACCATATAGTGGCTAGATATCCTTAAGGGTGTAGGGAGGGTTTTCGAGTTCAATAAGGAAACAAAGAGGATATTGTTTTTAGATAATGATATGTGTTTCTAGTTTATCATGAATTAGGATTTATGGGCTATATATATACCCATATATCTGATTCACAAAGTCACGACACACATAACTCCAAATATCCCTAAAACATATTCGGTTCTATTGTTTTCTTTTGGCCACCGATTTCTATAAAACCCTTAAAGGGTTCTTTTGGTTTTCGGTTCCACTACACAACCAAAGTCAATTAAAGCTTAAAGCTTTAAATTGTTTTCATTCTTGTTCTTCCTAGTTTGAGGCAGTAAGTAACAACACGTGGTGTTGTTTCTTTGGTTCGAAGAAGAAAAAAAAACCCCAACAAGTTTTTTTTGGTTATTAGGATTTATATTAAATCCTAAATTCGGTTCTTTGGTTTTTCGGATATAAGCTCATTAGGTGCGCGTGGTATTCGATTATTCAAGAGTTGATTGTTCGTGAAGTTAAGCCTAGCAAGCTTAATATATTCGGTTGACGTGATTGTGTGAGCAACCGTAGAGGCGATTGTGTTAGTCGCTTAATTCGTTTTCTTGATCAATTATCAAAGAGGTACGCGTTTCTTTTACTTCTTGTTTAGTGTTAACCATATGCTATTACTAGATCCAAATCCGCTGCGTACTCGTAGTAACTTGGTTACATAGATATTAAATCCCAACAGTGGCATCACGAGCCAACTCGTTTTAGCTTTATGGGTTACACGTTTTATGTTTTAATTATACGCCTAGTTCACATGCCTATTATTAAAACACATGCTATGATCTGCTGCGTTTGATATTTTATTTATGTTTTACTAGAAAAATATGACAACAATATTTAGATTCTTGCCATAAGATAAATAAAATAAGTAGATATTGATCTTGAAAACTATTAAAAGTTAATATAGGTTAAAAAGGAAAATTAAAATAGTTAATTTAGCTTACATGATTCCTTTTTAATTATTGCCTATTCCGGCTATAAGACCCACTCAATCACAATATGTGGTGAATGGGGCAATCTAGGCACTTTAGCAGAAAACCTAGTGAGGGTCTTATGGTTCTCCATTTGGGGAAGACTCGCGAGAGAACTCGGATTTTACATGTTTACTTGTATGCTTAATGTCATCTTTTTATTATGAATCTTAGTATGCATGATTATTTAATGTCTAAATTGTTTACACGCCTAATTAAATATGCCATATGACTAAAAGATGATGTTAAAGTAGTCTATTAATTTTACACGCCTAATGCATGCTCATAGTGACCAACCATTTGTTTCGTGGAAAACTGTTTTTGTGAAAAATTAATTAGACGTTAAACTAATGAAACTAGTTTTTCTTGATTTAAAAACTGGACGCTATGGACTCATGGGAAGTATGGCTCATCCACTAGAACAAACTTTAAGAGAAGTTTAAGGCGGGTTGTTTTTACGTAATTCCCTAAAGAAATAAGGTTTTTAATATGCTTCGCGCTGACCTTTCATAAGGAGAAGATCAAGGAACCCGAAAAAGCAAGAAGCGAGAAATGCATCACAGATGATAACGAATATGGAAATGCCTCACCACGAACTTGTTTATGTTGGAAGTTCAAAAAAGATCGAACAATCTCTAACGCGCGGTCAATGAGACATGCAGAAGACCTCGTAACATCGAAGCTAAAATAATTAGAGATTTATGATCAAACATTTTTGGATGGTTAATTCATGATGCATGTATGTATTATGTTTCCTTTTATTTTCTTCTTTATCTTCTTAAAATGTTGGACAAAATGGTTGAACTTCAAACTCCAATTTAGGTGTCTTACCCTTGATTTATCTAAATCTACAAATAGTTATTGATAAGTTTAAAATGAACGAAACCCAAAAGATCATGATGGATTAAATAATATGTTAAGCTGATAATTAACATTCATTGTATGGATTCACATCTTATGCGTAAAAGTAATGATAGGATTGTTTGAAGAAAAAACACAATTAGAAAAAACTGATTTTCACCCAACTAAGTAAAGATAGGATTGTTTGAATGATTTACGTTTTGGATTAGATTTACGCACGTAGTGAACTAGATCTGAGCTGTGGATCATGAGATGTAAATTAGTGTGTGACTGTGTGTACTCAATCTTTGTGCAACTTATAGGAGCTTAGGGCATGTTTGGTACAAGGAGTTCAAGATAAAGAAATGAAAATGATTTGATTTCCTTTGTTTGGTTGGCAGAGAAATAAAAATGGTGGAGATTTGATTTCTTTGAGGAGTTGGGTCCTTTGTAATTTGTGTGGAAATCATTTCCATCATAATTGATGTGGAAACCATTTCTCACTTGTGAGAATTCATTTGAGCCACAAAACAAAAGAGATTTATTTACGTTTTATTTATTTATTATTTATTGTTATTATTTATTGTTATTATAAATATTAAAATAATAATAATTATTATTATTTATTTATTTATTTTATTATTATTATTAATTATTATTGTAATTTTTTATTTATTAATTATTATTATTATTTATTATTATTTATTATTATTTTATTATTATTACTTTTCTTGGTTTTTTTTGTGTAAAGAAGTTTTCTTGGTTCGAGTTGTGAGTTTTTGACTCATATGCATGTTGTTTAGCTAAGGTATTTTCGTGACCGAATCAAACATTTTTCCTAGTAACACCAAATATGTACCTTCTGAACTTCAAACTCCAATTTAGGTGTCTTACCCTTGATTTATCTAAATCTACAAATAGTTATTGATAAGTTTAAAATGAACGAAACCCAAGAGATCATGATGGATTAAATAATATGTTGAGCTGATTAAAATCAACATTCATTGTATGGATTCACATCTTATGCGTAAAAGTAAAGGTAGGATTGTTTGAAAAAAAAACACAATTAGAAAAAACTAATTTTCACCCAATTAAGTAAAGATAGGGTTGTTTGAATGTGCAACTTATAGGAGCTTATAGTCTCGTTCGGATGAAAAAGATTACAAAGATTAAAAAAACATAAGCTGTCAAATGAAAAGCCACATACCTAACGCATTAGTGTGTAACATGGATCTTAAGATTGCTAATACGAACATAACTTGAAAAGTGAAAACTATGCTTTCGATGAATAACCATTAAACTTGCAACAAGACACTATTAACCCGCTATGTATCGTGCTCCGGTTTCTCATGCTACTATTCCACAGACATTTCATACCATGACTCCTTAGGATCCAAGTTGAAATATGGATACAGGAGCATCTTCACATTTGGCGGACAACACAGGTATGCTTACTTACGTTTATAATAAAAGTATTTATCCTTCTGTATTTGTTGGCAATGGTCAATCAATACACGTTACTAACACGGGACATAGTTTTTTGCCCACTCCCCATAAACCACTGCACCTTCATAATATACTTGCCACACCCAATATTATTAAATAGTTTATTTATGTTGGTAAATTTACTAGAGACAATAAAGTTTCTGTTGAATTTGACGAATTTGGGTTCTCCGTAAAGGATTACCGGACACGTAAGCTCCTTCTCCGTTGTGATAGCAACGGGGATCTCTACCATGTTCGTCATCAGCCTTTACCCTCTCTTTCAATTGGATTGCTTTCTTTCAGTCCTACTACGTGGCACAGACGCCTCGGGCATCCCGGTGAAGACATGCTATGCCACCTCAAGTCTCACAATTTAATTTCTTGTAATAAAACAAAATAGTCCACCTTGTGTCATGCTTGCCAGCTTGGCAAACATATTAGACTTCCTTTTTATAGTTTTGAGTCATGTGTTAAGTTCGTTTTTGATATTGTACATTCGGATGTGTGGACTTCACTCATTACGAGTGGCAGTGGAATAAATATTATGCTATTTTCTTAGATCATTTATCGCATTTTCTATGGGTTTATCCTTTGCGTCATAAATATAAATTGTATGATAATTTTGTGCAATTTCGTGCTTTTGTAAAAAATCAATTCAATGTCGACATTAAGGCTTTGCAATGTGACCACGTGGGTTGTGAGACCCCCAAAATGCGGAATATATTCGGGTCATGGGTCATGGGGGTACCACGTCATCATACAAGACTCTAGGATTATAAGTCACAACAAAACATGAAAAGTCATACATTACGGTGCTTGACAAAATATCAGAGTTATACGCGGGCCCACAATTTAAAGTACCATACATGACATAAGTTTAAACACGACTGACAACGACAAAGTTTTTAAGTCACATGACTTGACCAACAAGCACCATTTTTAAAACAACACAAGAACGCCCATCCGCTTGATATCCATCGAGCTTCCAACCTTCAAAGTTAAGCATTATTACCTGAGATTAAACATGAGAAAACGTCAACAAAAGTTGAGTGAATAACATAGGTTTAAATAAATATCATAGGAACAGGAACACAAGTATATAGTAGTTTCATGGGGGAAAAATCAAGTATTATTGCACTAAGTACATGACACCGAAACCTTAACTCATGAGCCCCTAATGTAAGGTATTCTGCAACTACCTCAAGTATTTCAAATGTAAATGCGTCACAGGCTATTCAAACCTTAATCATGACGGACGGGGATAGTCAGTCCCGATGGATCCACCCATAACATTCGCGCTCACTAACGTGATTTAACAGTTCATGATTTCCGGGGCAAACAACTAGCAGAAAGGGACTTAGGCAATAATAATTTCAGATAGCATGCAGTTGATAAAAATCAATGCTTGTGTTCCAATCATGTAATCTCACCCCGTGATTTTAAAACAAGGTATTCATGGAAAAAGGGGGGCTATGTACTCACCGTGAAAAGAAGTGCCAACCGAGAAATCACGTGAAAAAGAAGGAAGCGACAAGTTAAACCCGACCTATAAAAGTAAATAATAAACCATGTTTTAGGAATTACTTAAATAACATAAGTATACTTTTACATATAACACAATACATGATTAACATGTATATATAATCTTACATGTATAAAAATTCCATGTTGAGAATCCATGACAACTTAAAAATATTCTATCTTGCATTTTCTAAAATTTTGCCAATTTTTCTAGTTACTAATTATCGACTAACGAAACACCAAATGACCTTATCTCTTGTCCATCTCTTATTTCTAAACACCTATATGGATTGCTATCTTACAATAGTCGGCGTTTAAACTCCATGATCATCTTAACTACTTTCAAAGAATGATACAATGTACAATGCCAGTTTTTTTTTTTTTCTGCAGAAACTTTGCAAATGTAGGACAGCAGATGGCCCTTGAAAAAAAATCATAAAAATCTGGAAAAATTCCAGAAGGTCACACATATCATGGGGAACTTCCAGTTCAAATTTCATAGAAAAATATAATGTTTTGACCCGCCAGCACAGCCTATTACTACAACTGAAAATCAGGACAGCAAACCCAGTTTTGGCACCCAGGTTTGCAATCGCCTTTTGACCCACTTAAAATCCATGAAATTTGATGAGGCCTAGTTCGTTGGAAAGTAGATTCGACGTAGTTATCTAAAATGTCCTGAAAATCTATCATTGCTATCGGCATGACCGAGTTATGACCTCCCAAAGTCTGCCTAATTTCGGGAGTTCAAACAGGTTTGAGAATTTTTGCCGAAAGTTTTCCTAACTTCAAACTAGCGCCTAGGATTCGTTTTTAAGAGTTACAAGTCGCGCGAATTAGCGCCGCGAAGCTATGAAGAAGGCCTACGCTATTCCTAGGTCTAAACTTGTCCAATCAAAACACAATTTTTCCCCACACTCACCTGAACTTTCTGGTCTAAATTAGTGTTTAATAACACCTTCAATTCACCATTTTCTCGCATCACAACCTACTCAACACGCCTAAATTAGCCTACCCAACATCCCCTACATGCTAAATCATTGAATTACTCAACAACATACAATACCTATACTAACAAGGATTCTCAACACATAATTTCATAACATGTATCATATATATATTTAATCAAAATAGAAATTTAAGAAATTTTTACCCACAATGTAGCACAATAGATAATGGTAGATGATTAAACAAAAACCCCTTTGGTTTTTCTTGAATTTGGCCGCGGCTAGGAGACCCAAACAACACTCAATTATATATATATTTTTTTTTTAAATCCAAACCTCACACTTTCAATCACCTCCTAGCTTATGATTAACCCCATTAAAGCTTCTTAAACCTTCAAAAATCTTCAAAAATCCTTAAAATTTAAAAGTCTTGCATGTTGTGATTGGTTTATATCATTGGAATGAGGGTGATGCAAGGATTACAATGGTGTAATTTGTTTATTGATTTAGTGAGTGAATAAATTTGGATGAGGGTGTTTGGTGTGGAGAGGGTGGCGTGAAAGGGGAGGGAGAAGAAACTGGGATTGTATTTTTTTTTGTTTGAAACTATGTGAGTAAAGAAATGGGTAAGAAAAAAAAATATGGTGGGTAATTCTTTTTGTTGTAAAAAAAAATTGAATGTTGTTGTTGTTGGCCATATAGAGCCGGCCCAAAGAGAAAGGAAAAAGAAACATGGAAATTTTCGTAAAACTTGAATTTACCTAAAGCTTTCATAATTCAATTTAGCTCCTAGCCCGACACTTTTGGTAAAAACGTAAATTAAGTCAAAAATGACGAAAAAACTCACCCCCCCCCCCCCCCCCCCCCGGAAACATGGAAAATCATGAAAAATGATATAAAATCTCATTCGGGATAATTTTGTGGACACGTGGCTTCCTTGATCAATAGAAATGAATAATTGAAATCGAGACGGTGAAAAATAACGATATTTACTGTCATGGCAAATAAAAATAATACAAAACTATTATTTTTATGAAACGGGCAATAAATCTAAATAAAATATTACCTTCAGAAATACGAGTTCTCACAGTCGACCCTCCAAAAGGAACTCTGGTCCCTCAGAGTTCAACCGGAGACGAATGATGGATAAGCATGAATAGATGAGGATACTTGGCCTTGAACTGGTCTTCTCGTTCCCAAGTGAATTCAGCACCACGGCGAGAGTCCCAACGGACTTTGACGATTGGAATCCAACTACGCTTTAACTTCTTGATTTGCCTATCCACGATTTCGACGGGCTCCTCTATGAAATACACCTTGTCATTCACCCGTATCTCTTCTAAAGGTATTTGAATGTCCGACTCCGCCAAACACTTCTTAAGATTCGATACATGGAACACATCATGGATACAACTCAACTCTTGCGGCAATCTCAACCGATATGCCACTGGACCGATGCGCTCGACAATCTCAAAAGGTCCAACGAAACGAGGTGCTAACTTTCCTCTTTTACCAAATCGCACAACTCCTTTCCAAGGGGATACTCGCAATAGCACTCGATCTCCAACTTGAAACTCAAGAGGTTTTCGCCTCTTATCGGCATAACACTTTTGACGGCTTCTAGCTGTCTTTAACCTTTCTCTGATTTGCACAATCTTCTCAGTAGTTTCTTGTACCAACTCAGGCCCGATTAATTGACTTTCACCGACCTCGTTCCATATCACTGGTGACCTACACTTACGGCCGTACAATGCCTCGAATGGCGAACACTTGATGCTCTTGTGATAACTGTTATTATAGGAAAATTCAACCAACGGAAGGTGAGTATCCCAACTGCCACCAAAATCCATAACACATGCCCGCAGCATGTCTTCCAATGTTTGAATGGTACGCTCACTCTGGCCATCTGTCTCAGGATGATATGCGGTACTCATAAACACCTGCGTACCCAACGCCTTCTGTAGAACTTGCCAAAAATGAGATGCAAACCTACCGTCACGATCGGAGATAATGGAAACTGGAACCCCATGCTTGGTTACTATTTCATTGATGTAAATACGCGCTAGCTTCTCTGTTTTGTAATCTTCACGAATCGGCAGGAAGTGAGCAGATTTGGTCAACCTATCCACAATGACCCAAATCGCATCATAGCCACTACTGCTTCTTGGTAACTTAACCACTAAATCCAGATGGTTTATCTTTTTCCCATTTCAATTCAGGGTTTTGGTGTTGTTCCCCCCCCCCTTGGAGCAGACCTGAAGGTTTCTGGTGTTCGGCCTTCACCTTTAGACATGTTAAACATCTATTAACATACTCAGCTATATCTCTTTTCATACCTGGCCACCAATATACATCACGCAAATCATAGTACATCTTATCCGCACCAGGATGTACTGAATATCTTGAAGCATGAGCTTCGTCCATGATTACCTTCCTCAAACCTCCAGTAGAGGGCACCCAAATTCTACCAACAAAGTGGATTGCTCCATTTTCTTTACTTTCAAATTGAGCGTCTAAACCTCGCAACCCTTCGGTTGGAGACTTGAGATCCTTTGCAGCTTCTCTCTGAGCTTCTAAAATTCTGGTTCTGAGGTTAGACTGAATGGTTATACTCATTGCACGCACTCTCCTAGGCTTAAGCCTTTCCTTTCTGCTCAATGCATCAGCTACTACGTTTGCTTTCCCCGGATGATATTTGATTTCACACTCATAATCACTAAGAAGTTCCAACCATCGTCTTTGGCGCATATTCAAGTCCTTTTGGTCAAAGATGTACTGGAGACTCTGGTGATCCGTGTAGATGACACTTTTTGTCCCGTAGAGGTAGTGTCTCCAGATTTTCAACGCGAATACCACCGCACCCAATTCCAGGTCATGCGTGGTATAATTTTTCTCATGGATTTTTAACTGCCGCGAGGCATAGGCGATTACCTTACCTCGTTGCATTAGCACACAGCCAAAACCTTGGTGAGACGCATCACAATAGACCACAAAGTCGTTTGGTCCATCAGGAAGCGTTAACACCGGAGCATTGCACAACTTTTCCTTCAATATCTGAAAGGCCTTCTCTTGATCTTCACCCCATACATAATCTTTATTCTTCTGAGTCAACAAGGTTAACGGTTTGGCTATCTTGGAGAAATTTTCAATGAATCTGCGGTAATACCCCGCTAACCCAAGGAAAGAACGGATTTCAGTCGGCGACTCGGGAGCTTTCCAGTTTTTAACTGCTTCAATCTTACTTGGGTCCACGTGGATACCTTCCTGATTAACCACATGACCCAAAAACTGGACTTCCTTCAACCAGAATTCACACTTAGAGAATTTAGCGAAGAGCTTCTCTTTCTTAAGGAGATCTAAAATGGTTCTCAAATGATGCTCATGATCCTTTTCAGACTTAGAATAAATGAGGATATCGTCAATAAAGACGATGACAAATTTATCAAGGTAGGGTTTGCAGACGCGGTTCATCAAATCCATAAATATGGCAGGTGCATTGGTAAGTCCGAATGGCATAACGGTAAATTCAAAGTGACCATAACGGGTTCTGAACGCGGTTTTAGGAATATCATCTTCATGAACTCGTAACTGGTGATAGCCTGATCGAAGATCTATCTTGGAAAAGCAACAAGCACCTTGCAACTGGTCAAACAGGTCATCAATCCGAGGGAGAGGGTAACGGTTCTTAATGGTCAACTTATTCAACTCCCTATAATCAATACACATCCTCATGGCCACCGTCTTCTTTTTATACATAAGAACAGGAGCACCCCATGGCGAACTACATTGGCCTAAGGAAACCTTTTCTTGCAATTCTCGAGTTTCGTTTGATAATCTCATCATTTCAGACGGAGCTAGACGGTAGGGTGCCTTAGCAACAGGTAGAGCACCCGGATAAGATCATATATGGACTCAAACTTCACGAATGGGTGGCAACCCAGATAAATCATCCGGAAACACCCCAGGGAAATCGCGCACAACATGAATGTCATCAAGTCTTTTCTCACCAGCCTTGATACATAAAAGAGATTTTGGATAGACATCCGGCCTTTCGCCATAGATGTCTAGAACATGACCATCAGGGAGAGGGATACGCACGATTCTTTCATCACAAATAATGGAGGCATGATGGCGAGCTAACCAGTCCATGCCGACAATAACATCAAAACTGCCTAAGCGAGTCGGGAGCAGGTCGATTTTAAACACATGATTAAGCAACTCTAAGGTACAGCCACGCAATACGGTATTGGTACTTACAATCTTCCCATCGGCTAATTCTACTTCGTAACTAGAGCCTAAGGCTACCGGTTTGATATCAATAAATGGGGTATAGTCTGAGGACACAAAACTCCTTTCAGCACCAGAATCAAATAAAACATTTGCAAAATGGTCATTAAGGAGGAACGTACCCGTTACAACTTTTGGGTCCTGAGCAGCATTTTCCACGACTTGGTACGCTCTACCTCGAGCTCTGTTATTCTGCGCATTCCCAGCCTTTGGACAGTTGTTCTTGGTATGTCCCTTGCCACCACATCCCCAACATTCCACTTCTTGCGGTCGACCATCGACCATTTTAACCCTACAGTCCTTTTCTTCATGACCACGCTTTCGACACCTAGCACACATCTTGGCACATGCACCCACGTGGTGCCAATTACACTTGTCACAATACGGGTGGGGACCTGTATATCCTTTGCGATCAGTGGGGCCAACAGGAGCAGCCGCATAAACTTTGGTGGTTTCATGCCTCTTGTTGGAAGGTTGTTGATTGTTTCGGTTACGGTTGTTGTCTCCTTGGTTGTTTCGGCGGTTATCATCCCATTTCCTTTTTCCACCATCACCAGACCTAGATGCCTTACCCTGCACTGATTGCTCCACCAATTCACGTGCCATGTTAACGGCATCATGCAAAGAGGAGGGTCTGGATGAAGTGATGTTTCCCTTAATCCTTTCAGGAAAGCCTTTGATGAACTTCTTGATTTTCTTCTTCTCAGTGGGGACCAATTCGGGGCACATCAGGGAAAGCTCATGAAATCGGTTGATGTAGGTCTCTATATCATCACCCTTCAAGGTCAGGGTCCATAATTCCTGTTCCATTTTCTGAATTTCAGTCTCGGGGCAGTACTCGGTAGTCATCATCTCTTTAAATTCATTCCATGGAATCTTGTTCGCATTTTCGAGACCCAAAGTACGTATGTTCCCGTTCCACCAAGTGAGGGCACGACCCTCGAATGTGCTGGCTGCATACACCACTTTATCCTGTTCAGCACACTTGCAAGTCCCAAACACTTGCTCCATCTTTTCCATCCATCGAGTTAACCCCACCACACCCTCCGTACCGTTAAAAGAGTGTGGTTTACCACCCATAAATGCCTTATGCGAGCAACCACCAGAACTAGATGATCCTTCAGTATTTGACGAGGAAGCTCGTTTCTTCTCGTGATCCTCGATTGCCTGAGCCACACGATCGGCGATCATCCTTTCCATAGCGGCCCGACGCGATCCGCGCGGCCTTAAGGCTCCATGACGTCTCAAAGGAGGCATAATTCTGTCAACAACACAAATACAAAATTCGGTGAGAACTTGTAGGAGTATGTTAAATCAAAATTTGCAAGATTAGAGGAATGAGATTCAACATGACAAATTAATTTCAGATTAATAATTAACATGGTATGCACTTCTCATGGAGAATAAACATGGCATCGAAATTTAATTTCAATAAGCATGAGTTTAGAACAAAGAAAGATTGGACTAGCAACAATGATAATAAAATGCTACTTCAATAGCACATGGTTTCATTACATTCCGAGATACATAGCTTCAAATATAAGGGTGTTTACAAAAGAGAGCCAAAATTACACCCATAATCAACATAATAACATGAACCATCATCAGTGGTTAGATAGAACGTACAAAAGATAACGGTCTGAAGATACAATAACATAAAAGGAAACATAGGGAATAACTACTAAGGATCATTGGAAGGGTCTTGCAATCCAGGTGGTGGAGTAGTCCCATAAGTCTTCAGCACATCAATAGCATCATTCGAGCGCTCATCCATATCGTACCAACCCAACCTATCTGCCATCATCACATGCACATTAGCCAACGTCATTTCCAACCGCTCTTTATCCTCAGCCATCATCTCATACTTATAATCCATCAACTCCCACTTCCCCTTCATCTCTTCCATACACTCTTTCATCCTTTCCAACTCTGTTATGTACTTTTTCATCTCAACCTTTTCTTTTTCCTTTTTCTCCACCTTATCTTCCACTTCACACAACTTCTTCTCTAGCTTACAAGTATACAACCATTCATTTTTAAAATCCTTATCCCAAGAACCCATACGTTTCACAAGTTTTTTCATTTCTGTTTTTAAGACCTTTGCCTCTTTCCCTTTGATCCCGGACTCCCTCAACAAATAGTGCACATTACGAGACAACTCCTCGACTTGAGAGACGGGTTCATCGACACTTGTAATGATCATAGGAGCAGAAACTGTAGCATGTGCATTTGAAGTACTACCTATCTCATACGTGCTCTTTGGAGGGGACACATCCTGAGCCTCATCGGGATTAGCAAGGTCATTATCCTCGGATTCGGAGGACTGCTCTGGAGATGAGTGTGGTACAGCGGTAGGGTTTCTGGGAGGGGTGACTGGATGAGGTATTTCATCTACTTGCTCAGCTGCATCCACATCGTCCCATTCTTCGGGATCTTCTTCAGGATCCTCTTCTTCCTCTTCGATAATGTCCATGTCATCCCATTCTTCCACCTCCTCCTCAGGGTCTTCCTGAGGGTCTTCCTCGAACTCTTCTTCGTTTTCGGGAAAATTGAAGACGTGATTCGGCGATTGCGGCGGAGAATCCATCTACATAAGGAAAGAGTATATATATATAGTAAGCACGAGTGATTTAGGATCGAATAATATATACATTAAAATGATCATAAATAATATCATGGTATCGAGAAGCATGATTCAATATTTCATACGTTATTTAAATAAAAAAAACGAACGTGTTACAATAAGGTAATATTTTAATGAATTCATGTACAAACATTATAATATCAATCATAAATAACAAGTAAGGATTTAAGGTTACCCGGTGGATATCGAATAGCGATGGCGATACTGTGTTTTTTTTTTGACCAAAGTGTAGACTTTTGGACTTTTGGTCTATAGAATAAGTTTTGAAAACGACCTTAGCTTCCCTATAACCTAGGTCTGGTACCAATCTGTAAGACCCCCAAATGCGGTAATATATTCGGGTTCATGGGTCATGGCGGCCGAGTGTGTGTAGTGCTATGATAGTCCTACACACACAAGACCTCTTAGATTACAAGTCACAACAAAACATGAAAAGTCCCCATACATTACGTGCTTGGACAAATATCAGAGTTATACGCGGGCCACAATTTAATTACCATACAGGACATAAGTTTAAACACGACTGACAACGACAAAGTTTTTAAGTCAATGATTGACAACAAGACCATTTTTAAAAGCCAACAACAAAAGAACGCCCAATCCGCTTGATATCCTTCGAGCTTCCAACCTTCAAAGTTAAGCATTATTACCTTGAGATTATACATGAGAAAACGTCAACAAAAGTTGAGGAATATACATAGTTTAAATAAATATAATAGGAACAGGTAACACAAGTATCATCAGTAGTTTCATGGGGGGGGAAATCAAAGTATTATTGCACTAAGAACATGACACTGAAACCTTAAATCATGAGCCCTCTATGTAAGGTATTCGCAAATACCTCAAGTATCTCAAATGTAAATGCGTCAAGTGGGTGATCCAAAAGGATTCATACCCCGGACGGGGAGTCACCCCATAGGCCTATTTATTACCATAGCGTCCACCCATCACAGGCAGTTGACGGTTCCACGATATTAGGGTCTTTAGCGATAGGTACTCAATTATAAGCATATTATTCGGGTCCAGCATACGGAAAACTATTTGTGTTCTATTTTAAAAAGTAAAGCATGCATCCCCCTCGCGGGTTTTTAAGAAAACAAGGAAGTAGAAAGGCGAGGCTATGAACTCACCGTGAAAAGAAGTGCCAACCGAGAAATCACGTAAAGAGAAGAAAGCGACAAGTCAAACCCGACCTATATTAATGATAATCCACGCTTTAGAAATTAACTTTAATAACATAAGTATACTTTTACATATAACACAATACATGATTAACATGTATATATAATCTTACATGTATAAAAATTCCATGTTGAGAATCCAAAATAACTTAAAAATCTTCTAACTTGCATTATCGGAAATTCGCCTATTTTCCTAGTTACTAAACGTTGTCTAATGAACACCAAATGACTTCACTTATTGTTCATCTCTTATTTCCAAATACCTATGTGTATTGATAACTCACTATAGTTGGCGTTAAACTCAATGTTCATCACAACTACTTTCAAAGAATGATACAATGTACAATGCCCAGTTTTGGTTCTGCAGAAACTTTGTAAATGTAGGACAGCAGATGGCCTTTGAAAAAAAATCACAAAAATCTGGAAAAATTCCAGAAGGTCACACATATCATGGGAAACTTCCAGTTCAAATTTCATAGAAAAATATAATGTTTTGACCCGCCTGCACAGCCTATTACTACAACTGACAACAAACCCAGTTTTGGCACTTGGGTTTGCAAATGCCTTTTAACCCACCTTAACACCTTAAAATTTGTCGAGGCCTAGTTCGTTGGAAAGTACATTCGATGTAGTTATCCATAATGCCCTGCAAACCTATCAATGCTATCGGCATGACCAAGCTATGACCTCCTAAAGTTGGCCTAAAATTCGGATTCAAAACAGTGAATGCAGAATTTTTGCCAAAACTTTTTCTAACTTCAAACTAACGCCTAGGATTCGTTTTTAAGAGTTACAAGTCGCGCGAATTAGCGCCGCGAAGCTATGAAGAAGGCCTACGCTATTCCTAGGTCTAAACTTGTCCAATCAAAACATAATTTTTCCCCACACTCACCTGAACTTTCTGGTCTAAATTGGTGTTTAATAACACCTTCAATTCACCATTTTCTCGCATCACAACATACTCAACACGCCTAAATTAGCCTACCCAACATCCTCAACATGCTAAATCATTGAATTACTCAACAACATACAATACCTATACTAACAAGGATTCTCAACACATAATTTCATAACATGTATCATATATATATTTAATCAAAATAGAAATTTAAGAAATTTTTACCCACAATGTAGCACAATAGATAATGGTAGATGATTAAACAAAAACCCCTTTGGTTTTTCTTGAATTTGGCCGCGGCTAGGAGACCCAAACAAACACTCAATTATAT